>APFE031607210.1:0-22898 GCA_000404065.3 Pinus taeda
CTCATTCGGCACCGGAAAGAGAGTGGAATTCACTCCAGATGCAGTAAACATATATGATCTACATAGCAGTGCCAAAATTGCAACTGGTGAGGTAAACAATGGAGCCAGATTGTATACATTTTTTGAATTTATTGAATCTGAATCCTCCTTATTGCTTACACATGCTGATGATAGTAGTAGGCTTTGGCACGAAAGGTTCGGTCACTTAAATTATAGATATATGCAGCAGCTAAGCAAGAATGAGATGGTGGAAGGCTTGCCAAATATCAGTTTCTCCGAAGGAGTTTACGAAGGATGTGTTCTTGGCAAACATCCCAGAGAAAAGTTTGACACCGACAAGACTCACAGAGCATCCTCTCCTCTAGATCTGATCCATAGTGATCTCATGGGGCCCTTTCCTCATCCTTCCATCAACAAAGCAAAGTATGTGCTTACATTTATTGATGATTTCTCACGGTATAGTGTATCTTCTCAGGAACAAATCTGAAGTTTTTGAGCACTTTGAAGATTTCAAAGCACTAGTTGAGACACAGTCATAGAGAAAGATCAAAGCCCTCCGTACAGACAATGGGGGGGAATATGTTAACACAGCACTTCGGAACCTTTGCCTTCAGTCTGGCATACAGTTGCAGTACACAGTTCCATACACTCTGCAACAGAGCGGAGTTGCTGAGAGAAAGAACCGATCTCTCAAAGAGATGGCTTCCTGCATGCTGCATGCTAAGTCATTGCCTCATAAGCTATGGGCCGAAGCACTTAATTGTGCTAACTACATCCAGAACAGATCTCCTCATAGGTCTATCAAGGATAAGACCCCCTTTGAGGCTTGGAGCGGCACTAAACCAGAGATCACTCACCTCCGTGTTTTCGGCTCTCGAGCATTGGCCCAGATCCCCTCTGAAAAGAGGAAGGCTCTTGATCCACAGAGCATTGAGTGCATCTTTGTTGGATACCCTGATGGTGTGAAGGGATATCGACTCCTCATTCCCTCTACGGACAAGCTCATCATTCAGCGAAGTGTCAAATTTGAGGAAAGTCTTTCGCATGCACCTTAGTCGCCGCATGCAGACACTTTTTATCTACCTCATGTCCGAGATGATGACTCAGTGCACTCAGATGCAGATACAGATCATACAGATGCAGAGGAAGAGCATGCAAATGCAGAGACAGAGTCTTCAGATACCAATCTAGTGCATGCAAATGATGATCCACATCCAAGCCCAGATCGGGCTTCTAGCAATGAATCATATTCCCCTGTCATAAATTAGAGAACAAGGAGCTTACGGGAGATATATGCACAAGACCAACCAGCTACTAGAAACGGTCTTGTGGGGGATAATTCAGATCTGCAGAGGAATAGCTCAGATTTTATTGAGCCTCCTCTTGTCCTCGTTGCCACTGAACCATCGCCCTCCTGGCATTGTCATTTGGTTCAGTCTTCTGATCCACAGTCTTATGCTGAGGCTGCTAGGCATCCAGCTTGGGAGTCCGCCATGGAGGAGGAGTATAACTCCCTCCTTGAGAACCAGACTTGGGATCTGGTCCCCCTTCCTTCAGGAAGGAAACTTTTCTGATGCAAATGGGTCTACAGGACCAAGAGTGCTGCAGATGGGCAAATCACCAGACGGAAAGCGAGGCTAGTAGCTAAAGGCTTCCAACAAGTGCATGGCATTGATTATGACGAGACCTTTGCTCCAGTAGCAAAGATGGATTCCATACGCCTTACACTCGTCATTGCAGCTGCCCAATGGTGGGAAGTACATCAGATGGATGTGAAGAATGCCTTTCTTCATGGAGACCTATCCGAGGAGATCTACATGGAGCAGCCACATGGTTTCATTCAGGATTCATCTTTGGTTTGCAGACTGAAGAAATCTCTCTACGGCCTTAAGCAGGCCCCGAGAGCTTGGTATGCGAAGATGGATTCTTTTCTCTTATCACAAAACTTTGAAAGATGTAAGTCTGATCCGAATGTTTACATGCTTAGGACACATGATTCTCTTCTTATCTTAGTTTTGTATGTAGATGATCTCCTAATCACTGGCAGCTTGACTTCAGCCATTGCTACAGTCAAGAGGGCTTTGCATGATAGGTTCTTGATTACGGACATGGGTCCATTACACTTCTTTCTTGGTCTTGATATTAGCCAGGATGCCACATGCATCAAACTCTCTCAGGCTAAGTATGCACGGGATCTCCTCGAGAGATTTCGCATGACCGACTGCAAGCCAGCACCAACTCCTTTTCTGTTTGGGGTCCGTCTTGAGGATGGAGGTGACGGTCCATTAGTTGACAGCACTCTCTACCGACAGCTAGTGGGGAGCTTATTGTACCTCATCCACTCTAGACCAGATCTCTCATATGCAGTAGGGGCAGTTTCCAGATACATGCAGGAGCTGCATGAGCTACACTGGAATGCTGCCAAGCGCATCCTCCGATATGTGCAGGGCACCATCACCTTCGGGATTCACTATGCAGCAGGCAGTGCATTGAATCTCCTTGGCTTCACAGATTCTGATTGGGCGGGAGACAGCATTGATCGCAAGTCCACCTCCGGCTATTCACTCAGTCTAGGATCTGGCCCTATCTGTTGGTCGAGCAAGAAGCAGGCTGCTATTGCTCTCTCTTCAGCTGAGGCCGAGTACAGAGGAGTAGTCAACATCACCATTCAGGCTCTGTGGCTACAACACTTCCTCACTGAGTTGGGCGTTCAGTTCCGCCAGCCCATTGTCATCTGGTGTGACAACCAAAACACTCTCAAATTTTGCAGGGATCCAGTACAGCGGCAGTGGACAAAGCATATAGAGATCCATATGCACTACATCAGAGACTTAGTACATGATCGGGTCATTGATTTGCAGTTCTGTCTCTCAGCAGAACAGACTGCAGACATCTTCACCAAGACATTCACTGAGCAGAAGTTTCGCTCTCTGTGTGATCGTCTTGGAGTGAAGGACACAGTTGCTTAGCAACTGTCATTTCTTCCTCTTTTCTTTTGATTACTCTTTCCTCAATTTTATTACAAGTTGCACTGTATTTTGGGTGACCTTTGGCCTTAGTTGTCAGGGCCCATTTTCTATTTTTCCCCATAGTGGTGTTCAGGGGGGGTGTTGGAACTACTACACCTACATGCGGACTCTCAGTTAGAGCATTGGATTGCATGCAAGTGGACTCTTAGTTAGAGCATGCGACTACATGCAACTACTACACATCTACATGCGGACTCTTAGTTAGAGCATGGGATTGCATGCAAGATTCCTTTTGCATGATTTACTCCTTCTTTAACTCCGCAACTGACTAGTTATCTCCAAAACTTGTTGTAGGTGTTGAGTCTTCTCATTGATCACCACTACAGTGCATTACCTTGGGATCTTCACCCAGTAATGCTATATCATGAGCATTGTAACATATTTTCTAAAGAATCATTCTTTTCTTCTTTCGATTTTCTTTTAGTGTTTTTGCTCTGCAAAGCTGTGTGTTCAACCTTTACTAGCTAGATTCATTTGTGCAGGTTTTCTAACACATTTACACTTTTGAGTATTTCTTGATCATTGATACGGACCAGCTAACATATCCGCAAGATAGTAAGTGCCCTCTCCTTATAAAACTCGACATATTGAAATTGTTGATATAGCACTTAGACAAGTAGATATTAAAGTTGTTGTTGGTATTAGGCCTCACCAAGTAGAGTTTAAAGCTACAGTTAAAGTTCTTGATGCTATCAAAAGCATGTTTGATATAAAAGAATGGATTTCCGATCCTTGCCATGTTATCTACTGGCACGGAATTAGCTGTGATAAAAGTGGTTCGTCTATGAGGATTTCTGAAATGTAAGCTGATTTCTGAGTTTTATGTTTTACTAGCTTTAGTTGAAATTGCAGAACTTAATAGACTAAATTGAAGAAACTTAATAGTTTTCTTTGTTGCCAGTAATTTGTCCAGAAGGAGTCTTACAGGATCGATACCTTAGAATATTGCACAATTGACCGCATTAGTTAACGTGTAAGTAGAATTCTACTTTTCTGTTTGTGTATCAACAACCTAGATTTCAGTATCCTAGAAAAAAAAAACAATAAAAAAAAATTGTGAATTTTCTCCGAAGTCCAACTTTTTGGACACCTCCTTTGGTTTAGATGTTTTCTTGATGACCTGCATCCATTCGTGTCTAATGGCTAATGACTGGTTTTAAATATCGCATGGGAAGCGCCCGCACTCATCCAGCCACTATCGAACAACAATCTGACATGACAATTGAAAATTTATCCAATTTAACCATGTTGGAGAGACTGTAAGTATATTCTTCTTAATATAAACCGTACTTTTTTTTACAAAACCAAGATTGACCATTATTTTAGTAACACATCCATTCAATTCACTTATTGTGTAGAAATCTACAAAAACAACAATCTGATCGGTACCATTCCAGATTGGCTCTCTGAAACTCAATAACCTAACGGAATTGTATGCCCTTTTATCGTTCTTTTAATAAAAATATAGTAATATGGTAATTTTTAATAAAGGTCAATAACTTGACAGGTTTATAGACAATAATAGCCTCATTGGCGTAATTCCTGCGCAACTTTACTACAGGCCTTCATTGAATCTCACGTAATGTATTCATTATTGTTTGTATTTGTCTTGTTCACCCACAGATTCACATTATATGAGTTTCTGGTTCAGATTAGCTTTAAATTTGTTACTACTAGTTATGAAACGAATGTTGTGGACATAAATGAAACTGAATCAAGTTGCTTGAAATCTCGTTCGTTTGATGTGTTGTAGATTCTCTGGGAACCCCCTCCTACTTATCCTGTCGAAGCCAAACTAGGGAAAACTAAGGCTCATCCTTGGAATAACATTAAGTGGAAGCCTTGTCATAATTTTGTTGTGATAGTGATTATTGCAGTGGATCGCAATAAATCCAAGAAGGAAAAGATGAGGAGGTTGGAAGAGGAATCAGAACATGTCGTTGACCAAGGTTAGGAATATCTTGATTTTATGCTTGCTTATATGACACAGGGTAGTACGTGACCAATAATGGTGGGATTACATGTAAATCCATTTTAAACACCATCAAAATTTTAGAGGTAAGGGTTGGTGACAAGACTTACATTTATATTGCTAATATAAACTAGCAATGAAATTTCCATTCATATTGCTTCTATCCTCAAAGCAAACCAAAGTTTATGTAATTTCATTCATTTCAATTTTAACTAAAGTTTTTGGGCAGTAAGACATTCCACCTCTTATTGCAAACTTCTCTTGCCCCATGAAGTAAGCTTGAGGCAACCTTATTTCATCCAAAGTTGACTTGTTGCAAAGTTTTGTAATATCCAAAGTTTTTGGTGTCCCAAGTTTTCTGAGGCAAAGGTTTTTTATATCCAAACTTTTTTAGAACCCGAGAAATTTCTTTATACCTAAATTCATTGCCACATGTCTATCTGCATGCATGCAACTTTGGTGCTATCTACAAGCCAACAAGCCAGTTTATTATCCATTCCAACCTTGGGTTGATTATTTCTTTCGACCAACTCTTGGGTTCTATCATCAAGGCAGTCAATTATCGTGTAATCTCAGTCACTGGGGGAAATTAGCTACAAAAGGGCTTGGGTTATGGTGAGGTTTGTGATTTAGACTACAAGATTATTATTGTTACTTTTTCTTGTTAAGTACTTGACAAGATTCGATACCGTCAAGAGTTGGTAAATGTTAGTAGGACGCATTTGTTTGTCATTGTTGCAAGGGTGAAATATCGACCACAGAATGAAGATGTGGAACTCAGGAGTGGGGTGATGACTTCGTTTGTGGTGGTACACTTGTTTTGTTTCTTTTGTTATTCCGTTCTTTTTGGTACACACTAATTTTTCGTGGCTCTAAGAATGGTGAAGTGAGTTATGGCCCTTTAAATGTAATAATATTGTAAAATATGTTACAAAGTCGAGCAACAGTTGCGTTTCCACTTGTGTAAAATATTAGCATTCTTCGGTCTATCTAACAATCAGAAGATTATTTTTCGTAAATAATAATAACAAGGACTTGGTTGCTACTTTCCTATATTCCTTCCTTTGTCAGTGTCAGTGGCACTAGCATCCATTGTCTGCATTGTCCATATAGAGATAGAGGTTTGATTTTGGCCAAGGGCGGCAATGGCGAAGTGTAATTAAAAGGGAGCAGCCTACTGCTAAAGGTGGAGATCGCGATGAGGCCCCATGTCAGGCTCGTGAAGGAGTCGAGATACATGAAAAAAATTGAGAATTTCTCTCCGAGCGGCATGAAGGTTCTGGTGGTGCATGACGTTCCTCTCCATCTCATGGTGCTCAAAACACTACTCCGGCAATGCTATTACAACGGTCAGTTTGTCCAATATTCATTGTTTCTCCTCATCTTATGGCAGAGGGGCTATTTCTTTTGTTCTATATTTGTTGATGCCCTAAGATCTTCATTCTATCCTTTAATGGTCTGAATTTCTTGCATTTTTCTGTCATGAATTTATGTGCCACATTTTTTCGTTTTTTTTTTTGCATTTCCATGATTCAAAATCAGATAAATCCAAAAAAAAATTGTGATAAAGTTTTTGATTTCTTTCATCTCGTCATTTGCATGAAGCGTGATAAAGTCATATGCCTGCGTTAAATTTACCCAAAAATAATTTGAATTTAAGTTTGGTTTGCAAGAATATTTTGCGTTAATAACTTAATGGTCTTGAGTTTCTGTCATTTGAGGAAATAATGGAATATATTTATATGATAAAGCTATAGCATTTCTCTAATTCCATCAAGTGTCGTAAATCTATATCCCTACGAAAAATTTAATGGAAAATAATTTAAATTATAGTTTGAAATTGGAATTAAAAAAGCAACTAATTTCTACTATGAATTTATTGCATCTCTGTCATTTGAGAAAACAATCAAAGAAACTTTTGTGATAAAGATTTTGGATTTATGTCATTTAGTGAAGTGTCCTAAAATTATATTACTGTGATAAATTTAACTGAAGATAATTTAAATTTTGATTTCAGTTTGACAATGAAAATATGCATGGATTTTTAGCCTTTTATTATTTGTCAGCGACCCCTTTTGGTCTGTATTCGCTTGAACTTTATGAAAATTAAAATTAGATTTGAGGGAAAATAAAAGGCATTTACATATTTGAACAAAAGTTCACAAACGAATATGTTGCAGCTCTTCCAAGGAGTGATGCTCTCTGTGATTATTGCTTTCTTGTTCTCTTTTGAAAATTGTCCATCTCTCTCAATAACTAGTTAGATTAATGACATCTTAGAAATAACAAGTGAAGTAGTTGAGGGAGTCACTAGGTGAGAATGTTGTTTACAATACAAACCATTTCAATTTGTTCCTCTTGGTGTACACTAATCTCTTCTTCGCGTTCAACAATCCTTACAGTGTCATTCTATGTCATTCCTTTCTTCTAATGATAAAATTTGAGACATGTGGGCCGCATGCACTCCCTGCATCCCTGTTGGGAGCAGGATCCCACAAGAGTAGTTTTGGGGCTAAAAGCCCACGTTTGAGTCAAATTTTGTAATAAAATTGTAAAGAATCTGCATTTTGTGGTCGTGGAGTGCGAAGGTGTCATAAGTCATAAAAGGGTTGTCCGCCCTTAGTTTTGTAAAGTAAAGTCAGTGGTAGGAGATCTACCCATGGTCCCCGGACCATGTGATTGTATAAAAAGAGCTAAGCTCTAAGTAGTTAGAGTCATCAACCATGTAAGAGAGTCATAGCTCTGAAGTAAGAAGTCTAATTTTCAGGTCGTAGTGTAGGTGGGGGCTCTGCAATTGAGTGCGTGGAGGCCTAGGATAGAAGTCCGCAGCTGAGTGCGTGGGTCCCTGCAACTATGTGCATAGGGTGGATAGAGTTTGTAATCACTTCGAAGATATCAATAAAAAGAAATATTTTGCAATTTCTATGTCTTTGTTATGTTGATGCATCTTGATATGTTATATATGAATTTCCTTTATTATGCTTATATGTTGCGCGAATGAATGTAACTACATTGGAAAATTGAACGCAATTAAGGTTATCTGTTTACACAGTGTTAACTATAATCATTTGATAAGATAAGAAAATCACTTAGACTATTTTGGGAATCTACACGGTACGGTGCTATAGCAGCACAAAAGTAATTGAGCCATCGGTTAAGGTTGTGCGAAGGTCGATCATACCCTTTTGCAGAGGTATTGAAGGGCGGAATAAGGGGTTAGCCTGACAAACCCTAGAGCTAAGTGACCTGTGCGAAGGCAGGGATAGAGGGAATTAACCAACATCACAACCATCTCAGGGTGCAGAAAATTGGATCCAGCATCCCCCCATACTGTTTCAGGTGAGACTTCGGTCCATGCTCGGCGGGCTGATGCCGAAAGGGCCAATAGTGTAGGGATTTGTTTGGCTAATTAATGTTCAACTTGGGTTAGGCCCTCTCAAGTCAAAAAATAGTTTCGTTGTCGAGACTGGAATCTGCATAAGAGATGTGTGATGTCATATCACTAGAATCTAACTAAAAATGAGACTAGAGACTGGTTGGGTAGGAAGATCCATGAATTCGTGGCACAAAAGAATAGAAACCTATGATAGACAAAGGAATAGTGGTTGGAAAGATACCTATATACAGAGATCCATGAAATCCTTTTATGCTCCTTTTCGGTTGAGCTATACGAGTGGATCACGAAGCTAGTAGAGAGCCAAGGAAGGTGGAAACTTGATGGTTTTATTGTTTGGATCCCATAGCTAGTACAAAAATTGGAAGCATCTAAGGACAATATTGTCCGTGCTATCAATCATTGGCTCGATCATGTCATAGGAGGATTTGTGACTAAATTCGCGGTCGACACCTTGGTCAGCTATGGTGAGGCGGAGCGACGTTTTTTCAAATGACCGCGAGGCAAGTCCGTGAAATCTTTGAATACCTAGATAAAAATGTTATTGTGCAACAAATGGGTTATGCAGCTACCTTGATGTTCAGAGCTACGTGAAGCGGAAAGACTTACAGGAACGAAGGAAAAAAGGGTCCTGAGTATAGTCCATTGATTTCACCTCCGTGAGGTGACGAAGAGGGGATAACGTAGGTTTCTCCGTGAAGTGATATTCAGTTAATAAGACAAGGATTCCTGCGAATACCACCTCTGCCCACACCACCTCCAACTTCACCACCATCACTTGCGACTTCACCCATACCACCTCCACCTCCACCGTAGTTCAGTATCGAAAATTCAGTGAAGATGCATTTGTTCAAGGGCTTGGGGAATGAGGACCTGAACCAGTTCTGGTTCGTTGTGAAAGCTGTGTGGGAAGCTCAAGGCATTACAAATGATCACATAAAGAAGGCGACATTGGTTAGTGCTCTGTAAGATCGTGTGCTAACCTGGTATATCAAGTACTCTAATGATAACTCGAATGCTGGAGTGGAAAACATCCAAACAATAGTGAATAAAGAGTTCAGTAGGCCTAAATCTATGGCACAGTTGATTGTGGGATGCAAGGAAATCGCGATGCAACTAGGCGAGACACCTTGGGAATTGGATCAGAGGTTGAAATGTAAAATCCGCGAAGCTAACATGAACTTAATAGATGAACAACATTGTGAATGGTTTGTAGTGTATGGATTTGTGGCTTCACTCCTGCCACACTTAAGGGTTGCGTTGTCACAACAAAAGATAACAACTCAAGTGGAGGCCTTGGAAATTGCCATGAGACTGCATGAAACACTGATACAAGATCCAAATCTGGGGGTTCAATAGATTCATGCGCAATTGAAGAATCTGTGCCTTGAGATGCAAAGTCTGAAGTAGGACAGAACGGTTCAACTTGAGGTGCGCAAAGAGGTATGGTGCCTGAAATACAAGAGTCACGGACATGACAAAGACCACTGCCTAGTCTTTGCAAACTATATTCTAGGAGGAGGAATGATGCCTTTGAGGCCAAAAGCTCAAGCAGGACGAAGCATGGGGCCTACATTGTGGTGCGCTATATGCTAGGTAGCAGGAAAACTTGCCACAAATCACTGTCATTTGTTGTAGAAGTTTGTACAGACATCACAACAACTGTTCTGCAACTTTTGTAGGTCGGTAGGGCATGATGAGCGTAATTACAGGAGTTATGAATTAATGATGGATTGAACTACCGCCTATAGGGTTTAGGTAGAAACGCGACCCCCTGACCAGAACGTGGGGTTTTTGTCATGTCCCTGACTCTTGCATTTCAGGCACCATACCTCTTCACGCACCTTGGGTCAAACCATTCTATCCTGCTTCAGACTTTGCATCTCAAGGCACATATTTTTCAACTGCGCATGGATCTGGTGAATCCCCTGATTTGGATCTTGCATTGATGTTTCATGCAGGCTCATGACAATCTCCAAGGCCTCCACCTGAGTTGTTATCTTCTGTTGTGACAATGCAACCCTTAAGTGTGGAAGGAGTGAAGCCACAAATCCCTACACTACTAGCCCTTTTGGCTAATTAAGGATATCTGTTTACGCGATATTACTATAATTGTTTGATAATATAAGCAAGTCACTTAGAATAATTTGGAAATCTGCACGGTACACTGCTATAGTAGCGCGAAAGTATCTGAGCCGCTGGTTAGGGCTGCATGAAGGTTGATCGTACCCTTTCGCAGAGGTATTGAAGGGCGGAATAAGGGGTTAGTCTGGCAATCCTTAGAGCTAAGTGATCTGCGCAAAGGCAGGGATAGAGGGAATAAACCGACATCACAACCATCTTAGGGTGCGGAAACTTAGTTCCAACATCCCCCCATACTGCTTTAGGTGAGACTTCGTTTCGCGTTCCACGGGCTGATGTCGAAAGAACCAGTAGTGTAGGGATTTGTTTGGCTAATTAACGCTGAACCTGGGTCATCCCCCCTCAAGCCAACAATGCTTGTCCAACTAGCTCTTTAGTTATTTTACTTAAATTGTTTTATTTCTTATTAGATTTTTTATTTATAATTTCAATTATTATTCTTGTGATATTGTATACATTAATTGAATAAATAGAAATTAGTAATACACATGCTTATATAGCATAAATAATAATAATATATAAAAATATAACTAATTTAGATAAAACACGTTCAACGAGATGTATACATAAGTCTACGTCTCTACTTCATCATCTCTCTAGATATGGGAAGGAAACTTTAATGAGACCCCCTCAACACTAGCTCTGGTATACTTCATTCTTTCAGCTAGGTTTTTGTCTGGCTGTAGGTGAATGAGGTCGGCCCCGACCAGTTCCATGATTCGCCTCTGATTGCTTTCTCCTATGCTTTCGATACCATGGATTCATTCATTAGGCCCAATGTGAATAGCTCGTCTTTATATGGTCAGTGAGTTGAGGGAGAAACTTAGAATAACACCATACCTTACAACAGTAGAGTTTGAGAAGAAAACACTGTTGATTAGAAGAATGATGTAAACGCTCGATATTATTTCAGATGAAGTCGTTCAAATTTTGCAAGGAGCCTAGCCTCTCAACAAGAGCCTTGAACCTTAGCCAATAGCCCAAAGAAGAGGAAAGATAGTGAAATTTACTCCCACATTTCAAACGCTAAGTGTTTGTGCATAACCAACTTTTCTATGCGACCAACTATTCTCAGTCAACCCGGTTGGGAATTGCAAACTGGATTCCAAACTCAACCCAGAATCTTTACACAAGCCAGCTAAGATAATAACCGGAAGCTTAGTTGAAAATTCATTGTTTTTTGGACTTGCTGTAGATATGTTTTAATTGATTGGGCTAAATAGAAATGCACCAAATGCTCATTTTAGTGGTGTTTCTCCCGTGTTTCGATATAATTCAGGGGTGATGACCAATAACCAACTAGATGGGAACAAACATGGGGCCCAATTCGATGAAAAATTGATTTCTTTAATTCCACTCAATAAATGGATAAAATCATCAATTTATGATCATAAGTAGGTGACCATTGAAAATGGTTTTAGAGTAAGAGTACCAGGTTCTCTGTATTTGAAGATTCTAATTCAACTTAATAATGAAGCACCACTAATTATGCATTATTCTAACTAACATAAACGTAGTGGACTGAAGCAATCTGGATTGGGTGGAATCCTAGGAACTGGATATCCTTTATTGATTAGATAACCTTGATTTTATTTCCCCTACCCACCCCTAGTGCAAGTTTGGTTGATGATAAGTGGCTTCCTCGAAGACTCAATGCAATCCAACTGATCATGTCTCAACCACCAGATCATACCAAACTTTTAGCTCCTCACAACCACGAGCTAATAGTTGAGCAATGAGGCTTTTGAACTCAAAATTTTACTCGACTCCTAAAGAGCATTTGAAATAGTTCAGCTTCTGACATTGTTCAACTTGACGCTGAAATATTTATCTCGACAACTAAGTTGAATTTTTGTTCAAGCATATGAAGTATGCCCATGAAATGCCGGTCACTATGCCCATGAAATGCTGGTCACTGTAGCTCAAGCTATTCACAACCACGAACCAAGTAGTGACTTTTGTTCAAGCCTATGAAATATGCCCATGAAAGCCTGGTCACTATGCCCATGGAATGATGGCTAGTGTAGCTCAAGCTACTCACAACCACGAACCAAGTAGCGAACCAAAAGTTGAGCAATGCAGAGCTGTCAAATTTCTTTCTTCATTACAAGCTTGCGTGCATGACTTTCCTTTTTCCGTTTCTGTCATTTTCTTTTTTCTTTTCTTTTCTTCACCAACTCAGAAAATAAGTTCACTAATCAATTCAGAAAGTTCCCACACTATAAACTCTAGACATACTGGTTCCCTTTCATAAAGCACTTGTTAGCCCTTTTTTATGCACTACTTCAGACCTGGCAGGGACTGCAGTCCTTGTTATGAAACAAGTTTATGAGTGTCACATATTAAGAGTTCCAATACTGAAGCAAGCTTATTATGAATGTCAATATTAAGAGTTCCAATAATAGTACTAATTCGACTTCGATGGGTAAAGTGCATGTAAGTCAATGGTTATAGTGCCAAATTTCGGCCTTTCAAGAACGACAATTGATGGGGAGGCTTCTTATGTTATTACTTCAGTGAAAAGAACCTTAGGATAGCTGGATCCAGCGTTTGTGACACATACAACTTTTGCAATATTCCGAGTAATTGCTAATTTGGCAGACGTAATTCATTTTTGTTTTAACTTCTTTGCTTATTTTTTGACCGGTTGCTTTCACAGGTATTTTAGCGCTCACATGTTGACGGAGAAGAGCGATGTGTATAGTTTTGGAGTTGTTTTGTTGGAGATCATCTACGGTAGAAGGCCCATAAATGTAAAACTACCTGGAGAGCAACTGAACCTTATTCGATGGGTAAGCGACCCCACTGAAATGCCAATGATTAAAATTCGCAGCAACATATCTAACATTCAATTCGGATTATGGTTTTTCTGGTAAATTTCCTTCTATAGACCAACAATAATAATCGTTGTATTTAGGTGACACCGTATGTGGAGATGGACGAAAATCCTGCAAAAACAGAGGAAATCATAGACAAGAGGTTGGGTAGAAATTAAGACTATCAATCCCAAATTAGCGTAGATGAGGTAGTGGCAAAGCTCAAAGAGGTTATCAAACTCGAGAAGGATAAGGATTCCCTAATTCCGGAAATTGATTTAGGGCCTGTTTATGTGTCTTGTGATCTATTGGTATGTCATTCAAAATCTGTAGATACCAGTGGTCCCAAAGAAAAGGACCCGGCTGAAAGCAGCTCAAAACTATCTAAACATGGATGATAGGTTAACGAGATTGATATCGATAACATTGTAATGATATTTTAAAGTTCATCAGGTTAAAAAAGGTATATGGGATTATCAGTTTTTTGTTTGTAATTTATTTTTTGTTTTTAATAAAATTGATTATAAGTTCGCTCAACTTTCCGACCATTCTCTAATTGAAAAAACAATCCTACCAAAATAAATAACATCAAAGTAAAAACAATACTAAAAAATGAATAACATCAAAGCAAAGCAGCAAAAAAAACCTCCTTTGAAAATTGTTTTCATATAAAATAAACCTGTAAACATTTCCATGGTTGGTATTTACGGTAAAACTGCATCAGCTTGTTATCCTTTATAAGTCAATTTCGTCTTTAATCAACTTTGTTAATGAAAATTATGCGAACAACGCTGCCTTAGAAACAAATAGATGAACACAAGCACCCTATCCGTAGTCCTGAATTAATTAATCACCATAAATACTAAACCCAAATAATTTTTTTAATAATCTATTAGCATGAATTTTCCTTATTATGCTATGAAGTAAGAATTACTTTGTTGAAACACGTTTAGCGAAAGGTTTTTAACTTTGAAATGGATATGTTTGATTAATGATTTTTTTTTTTTTTTTTTAAAGTTTATACATCCATTGGTAATTGACTTTTCTAATTTAGTCTCAAAATACATGGTGAAAACCAAAATGTCACGAGAAAGAAAATAACAAACCAGTCATAAATGCAAATTTATGACTTTATAATTCATTTGTTACTTCATTTAAAAAAAATTGGTTCCATAGCCTTGTATTGGTTGAAATGAAGGCAATTATTGCACTATATGACTCCAAACATTTTGTTTTGTAATTTCTTTCTTTTTATTGCTACTTCATAGTCAAATATCTATGTATGTTTATTCCATTCTAGATAAAGTTGCACCGTCCATAATGGTGTGACCTTTATTGATGTTACAATACTAATTAGATTAAGATATTTTTGTGAATCATTATCTTACCACGTTCATAATGTTGTTGGTCTATATTGATGTTACAACACTATTTAGATTAAAGTATCTTTGTGAATCATCATCTTACCACGGAGTTTGAGAAATGAAGGCAGTTATGGTACTATATGACTCCAAACATTGTGTTTTATAATTGCTTTCTCTTTATTGCAAGTCAAATATCTATCTATATTTACGCCGTAAGGTGTTTCTCTCTGAAATGAACTTCCCTAAGATCTACCTGTCATCACTGTGCGCCGTTATATTATTTGTTAGACGATTAGAATAGTATTAGCCGTTTGATTAAGGGAAGGTAACTGAATAGTTGTAACTGTTCATAATAAACTCACATCACCGCAACCGTCGCAGGTTTGGAATGAGCCGGCACTCGGAAGCTGAAAAATACAGATTCAGGTATTCTTCCTGTCATAGCGATTTCTTATCCATTGTATCAATATTTGCAGTCTTTAAAACGTTTAGAACATATATGAGACCATTGTATGGAATATTATGACACAGATGAAACTTATCATAAGCAAGAGCGAAATCAATGAGATGAAACATATATGATTCAAGTCCCTCTGTAAATTTTTGTAGATGTATGGCACTTCAATGCAAGGGAGGATCCTGCATGGCTGTTCCCCTACAGAGCTGATTGAACGATATACAGGAACAATAGGCAGAATGCCGGAACTCCCAAAATGGATTTTGTCCGGCGCAGTAGTTGGAATGCAAGGTGGCACTGAATCTGTCAGACATGTTTGCGGTCAGCTGGAAAAATATAGTGTCCCAATTTCTGCATTCTGGCTTCAGGTGGGCTGCTGGATATCCATGACTATAAGCTAGCTGTTTGATGCCATTATTTTATGGTTTTTAGCTTTATGGTTTTTAGAAGCAATAAAGTTTGCATTTGAGGTGCTGATTTCCTTTTACGATGCATTGTCTGTTTTTGGTGCAGGATTGGGTAAGACAAAGAAGGACAAGCATTGGTTGGCAACTCTGGTGGAACTGGGAATTAGATAAGATACATTATCCTGGTTGGAGGCAATTAGTAGAAGAACTTCATTCCAATGGCATTTTAACAATTACCTACTGTAACCCCTGTTTAGTGCCTGTATGTCTTGCAATCTTTTGAATGCTTTGGATAATGTTGAAAAAGGTTTATTATGGGGAGAGACTTATGGTTAATGTGGTCGCTTTGAACATAGTGCAGACGAATGAAAAGGCAAACAGGAAAAGGAACCTTTTTGAGGAAGCTAACAAACTAGGTCTCTTTGTACAAAATAAATATGGTTCAACTTACATGATTCCGAATACAACATTCGATGTTGGAATGTTGGATCTTACGAATCCTGCAGCTCGCACATGGTTCAAGGGCATCTTGCACGAGATGGTAGATACTGGAGTAAAGGGTTGGATGGCAGATTTTGGAGAGGGACTTCCTTTGGATGCTTTCCTTTTCTCAGGTCCGAAATATCAAAACTCCTAATGATTGATTGATACATGAGCTTCTGTATATTTTTTATGCCTCGAGGCTACTCAGATTATTCTCGGGGATTTTGTATAAATATGATATAACCTGTTAACAGTACTTGTGTTTACTGCAGGGGAAGACCCAATTTCTTCTCATAATAGATACCCTTCACTGTGGGCTGAAGCCAATAGAGAATTTGTTGAAGAATCGAAAGCAAAACAACAGGGAAAATCGAGGAAAGTTCAAACAGCAAAGGAGGTGTCGGATGAAGAACAATTGGTGTTTTTCATGCGGGCTGGTTTTCGGGAAACTCCAAAATGGGCAACGTTATTCTGGGAAGGTGATCAGATGACAAGCTGGCAGAGAAATGAAGGAATCAAGAGTGCCATTGTAGGTCTGCTTAGCAGTGGTCTTTCAGGCTTTTCATTAAACCACAGCGACATTGGAGGTTACTGTGCTGTCGATCTCCCTTTCTCGCCATATAGGAGAAGTGAAGAATTGCTATTACGTTGGATGGAGATGAATTCATTCACCACAATCTTTCGTACACATGAAGTAATTCCCATAGCTTTGTTTTGTATAATGCAGCTGTATTGTGGTGATGTGCATTCTAGGTTAATTCCCCATGACTTTTCATATTTGCCAACATATCTTTAAGATCATATTATTCAAATATCCTTGATATATACCTTAAATCCCTGGACTCACTTGGGACATGCCATTTAATTTTCTCTTACGATGGAATAGTTATTTAGTGGCTTACTAACTAATTCTGTTGGAGAAATTCTTTACAGGCAAATTCACCATCTGCAAATAAGCAGTTCTATTCAAATGATCGGACCTTATCACACTTTGCACGTTTTTCTAGGGTTTATAAGGCTTGGGAGTTCTATCGTATTCAGCTTGTGAAAGTAAAAATCTTTAATCTCAGTTTGACTTATTTCATTTATACAATCTTCAAGTCCTTGGAAAATTCATTGATTTTTATCTGTGCTTTAAAGAGATATACTTTTGTCTGTTAAACTTGATATCATTTTGATCTATGCTTTGAGAGAAATGAAGGAATCAAGAGTGCCATTGTAGGTCTGCTTAGCAGTGGTCTTTCAGGCTTTTCATTAAACCACAACGACGTTGGAGGTTACTGTGCTGTCGATTTCCCTTTCTCGCCATATAGGAGAAGTGAAGAATTGCTATTACATTGGATGGAGATGAATTCATTCACCACAATCTTTCATACACATGAAGTAATTCCCATAGCTTTGTTTTGTATAATGCAGCTGTATTGTGGTGATGTGCATTCTAGGTTAATTCCCCATGACTTTTCATATTTGCCAACATATCTTAATGATCATATTATTCAAATATCCTTGATCTATACCTTAAATCCCTGGACTCACTTGGGACATGCCATTGAATTTTCTCTTACGATGGAATAGTTATTTAGTGGCTTACTAACTAATTATGTTGGAGAAATTCTTTACAGGGAAATTCACCATCTGCAAATAAGCAGTTCTATTCAAATGATCGAACCTTATCACACTTTGCACGTTTTGCTAAGGTTTATAAGGCTTGGGAGTTCTATCGTATTCAGCTTGTGAAAGTAAAAATCTTTAATCTCAGTTTGACTCATTTCATTTATACAATCTTCAAGTCCTTGGAAAATTCATTGATTGTTATCTGTGCTTTAAAGAGATATACTTTTGTCTGTTAAACTTGATATCATTTTGATCTATGCTTTGAAAAGATATTATTTACGCTATACATTTGAAATTTTTCTGTCTCAATCTTCAAGAAGCTGCTTCAAAGGGACTTCCAGTTGTTAGACATCTTTTCCTTCATTACCCACATGACATTGGCAACATATCTGGACAGGGAGGA
Source organism: Pinus taeda (assembly GCA_000404065.3). NCBI lineage: Eukaryota > Viridiplantae > Streptophyta > Pinopsida > Pinales > Pinaceae > Pinus > Pinus taeda. The sequence goes on from APFE031607210.1 coordinate 18,082, forward strand.
TCTTCAGCCCCCCAATGTCATCTAGCATGGAAGCTTGGATTTATGCCCCGTTGGGGTACCCTGCAGTATTTGTGAAGGTCGGATCTCTTATTGGAACAAATTTTATGCAGAATCTGCTAGATTTGGGTGTCAGAACGAGGTTTCCTCCTACAGAAGACAACTAGCTCCCTTCTGATGCAAATGACATTAGCATTGCATGCATTGTAAACGCAATTTTTTTGACAAATGAATAAGATTGTTGATATCTCTCTTTACAGTTCATTCTATAAATAAACAGGGTTATGGGTTTCATTCTTATCGTTTTGACGAATACTGTTTTTTGCCTTTGCTTGCTGTATATAATTTCTACAGCGCAGATTTCCCAGTTTCCCCAATGGGAAAAAAATTCTGCAGAGAAAGTTTAATGGTATCACCTTGCTGAACAACAGCTCCTTCCTTCTCCACAAGGACCGCGTAAACAATATCTTCATAGTTTCCTCCATCCTGACAAAGAAATGCAATAATACCAGCTTGCAAGGGCAAAAGGCTGGGGTTGAATGCTGCAGACTCAATATAAAATCCTGTACAAATGTCCCCTTTTGTTGTCATCAGAGCGATTCCAGAAGGACACTTACTATACGGAGCATGTGAAAAGTTTGCATGGCGCTCATGATATAATTGCTTTAGGCTAAGAATATTTAGTTATATATAATGGCGCTCACTGTCTCCCTTCCTATATTTTCTTTCGGCGACTCCTATGGCGATACAGGAAATAACAATTTGTTGACAACTTTTGTGATCTTCATTTGATTAATAATATAAACAATATTAATGTTGGCAATATTAATGAGCGACTGATACTTTGTGCCTATTTCTGTAAATCAAAGGCTGCAGGATAAATAATTCATCTCCATAAGGTATCTTTAAGTGTTTTCATAAAAGTGAAGGAAGACATCAAAGGAAACGTTATAAAACAATTTTCATATCGAGATTTTATGGCCCTTATTGCCACATGCATTCATTCATAATCTTGTAACGTTTAATTTTTTTTAGGCATTTTGTTTAATATTCAACTTCATCGTCTGGAGTTCTAATCAATGTTGATTGACACAATTCGATTTGAAAAATTTATAAAAATAAAAAAATAGATTAAACAAAACAATAATATGTATGCATGTGTGCAATTCCATTAGTATTGAAAGGAATCTTGCTTTCTTCAGGAAATAGAGACCCTTCTGTGTTGTAGGTAATTATTATGCAGGCTACACCAAGTTTGGGGTCATTTTTGCTTTCAATTGTTGGAGGTAGGTATATCCTGATCTCTTTCTATTTGATTAAAAAATTTACACAATGAGCAACATTAAAATATAGCTATTTACATTGAATGTTCGACATTGAAATGAATGGTGTAAACAATCTGGGTCGTGTCCCTCTTGATCTGTTCTGGAAAAAAATTGATATACAGTTGAACACATTATATTTCGCTCTGACAGATGGTAAAGCAGCAGTATATATATCTATATCAACAGATAAAGAAACATATATGCATGATTATGCTCTCACTATGACTAAATTTCATAATTTTTTAATCAACGGAGTAAAGATCGAAGTATCCAGGGCTTCATTCTTTAATTGTTCGTTGGTTTCATTGCTTTCAGAACAGCATTCGATTTGAAAAATCTATAAAAATAAAAAAATAGATTAATCAAAACAATAATATGTATGCATGTGTGCAATTCCATTAGTATTGAAAGGAATCTTACTTTCTTCAGGAAATAGAGACCCTTCTGTGTTGTAGGTAATTATCATGCAAGCTACACCAAGTTTGGGGTCATTGTTGCTTTCAATTGTTGGAGGTAGGTATATCCCCGATCTCTTTCTATTTGATTAAAAAATTTACACAACAAACAACATTAAAATATAGCTATTTACATTGACTGTTCGACATTGAAATGAGTGGTGTAAACAATCTGGGTCGTGTCCCTCTTGATCTGTTCTGGGAAAAAATTGATATACAGATGAACACATTATGTTCTGGGAAAAAATTGATATACAGATGAACACATTATATTTCACTCTGACAGATGGTAAAGCAACAGTATATATATCTATATCAACAGATAAAAAAACATATATGCATGATTATGCTCTCACTATGACTAAATTTCATATTTTTTTAATCAACGAAATAAAGATCGAAGTATCCAGGACTTCATTCTTTAACTGTTCGTTGGTTTCATTGCTTTCAGAACAGCCTTCATTACTATATTGAAATAAATTTTTTAAAATTAAAATTATATTTAGAAATTTAAAAATTCAAAATTTTTATACCTTATTAGATTAATTTTGTCTCTTAAATTTTATTGTATATTATAGGTTAGCGACAAATAACATGAAAGGTTATTGTCTCCTATATTGTTTGGGGTTGGTGGTGAATGTATTAAATATTCATTGAAGGAATTTCCTTTTTCAACTGCAAGGTGATTTTCCTATAGGAAAATAGGTGGAAAATACGATGGCCCTTCCTTGAATTCTTCAAGTAGTGTATGGAAGAGTCTTTTTTTAGAAAATGTTAGATCTCTTCCATGTGTGGTGTCATGAGAAACATGGATGATGGAAACCATCTTCTCAAGGCTGGTTTGGAAGGTTTTTATGGAGAATACAAAAGAGAGATCAATATCTTTTCTTCCCATGTTTATATTGTATAGGAATGATTAAAAGCTTGAGATTGATAGGTTCTTACACACTTAGATATATTCTCTACACTTCAATCTATATTCGTGATGTTGGGTTTTTACAGAAATTGATTGAGTCACAACAATTGTTGCTTTCATTCATGTAATCTTATAGGCATGCAGTTCATTACTATAGTAACAAGTGTTCATTGCTTGGTCATAATGTTTGAGTTTTCACTAATATATTGAACTGTGATTTTAACTTTTAAAGGCTTGCTTGGGTAGATGAGGAGACCCAACTTTCATTTTTGCAGAGTTGGATAAAAAGCCACCTTGAAGATGGAAGCAGGATATTGAAAAAACCAGTTCTGTTAGTATGGGAAATCTTACAAAGACCTTTATAAAAGAGCTCGTCTACGGGAGAACCAATGAAATCCAGCTTGATTGAGGTGGCCACGACAAGTTTGAGGCCTCGGTGGGGTATATCAAACTCGAATTCTCTCGAAACCGCCGCACTATTCATATTCAGTCTCCCCTTTCTCACGCCATCAGAAACCATATCCGAGCCAATTGTAAATTTATCAAAAATAAATTCAACGGTCTCTTCATAATTCAATACCCCGAATGAGTCTCCCAGCAAGAGGTATGCGGAAATTATTTCTGTCCATCAAGATCACTCCCAGCATAGTAATAATATTCATTCGGTTCAATGCCTAATTAAGTTCTGGAGCATCTTTTTTCCCTTTCAGCAATTGTATTAGTCTTTTTAAAAAAATGTATTTATGTCTGGACGAAATGGGGGTGTCATGCTCTTACATCTCCTCGGTGTTTCACAGGTTTACTCATTTCTAGTTAATGAATAAGATTGTTGATATCTCTCTTTACAGTTCATTCTATAAATAAACAGGGTATTCAGTCTCCTCTTGCTCACGCCATCAGAAACCATATCCGAGCTAGTTGTAAATTTATCAAAAATAAATTCAAGGATCTCTTCATAATTCAATACCCCAAATGAGTCTCCCAGCAAGAGGTATGCGGAAATTATTTCTGTCCCTCAAGATCACTCCCAGCATAGTAATAATATTCATTCGGTTCAATGCCTAATTAAGTTCTGGAGCATCTTTTCGCCCTTTCAGCAATTGTATTAGTCTTTTTAAAAAAATGTATTTATGTCTGGACGAAATGGGGTTGTCATGCTCTTACATCTCCTCGGTGTTTCACAGGTTTACTCATTTCCAGTTAATGAATAAGATTGTTGATATATCTCTTTACAATTCATTCTATAAATAAACAGGTTATGGGTTTCATCCTTATCGTTTTGGCGAATACTGTTATTTGCATTTGCTTGCTGTATATAATTTCTACAGCGGAGATTTCCGAGTTTCCCCAATGGAATTCTTTCTTTGAAATTGGGGTTTCTTCCCCAATAGGGTCAATCTACTTGAACAGGTTACCCTGGCGGGAGGATAGGTATTTTAATACCTCACTTACCCTCAGACCAGTGTATTGGCACTGTGAACATGGTTCAGTTACTCCCTTTACTTTAATTTATTAGTCACAGTGTCTCTATTGATAATGGGTTGAATAACATTACCATTTCAATCCTGTTAGACAGGTATATCTCACAGTATGCTCTATCAATTTGTACAATTTATTTGTCCAAGAATGCATCCTCAAAGAAGTACTGTGTAATTCTTACATATACCAGTTGTTGTCCCTGTTACATGTTTAATTCATATACCACTTGTTGTCCCAGTTACATGTTTAATTCATAAGTGTGGAGTGATAAAAAGGTGTCTTTTAAACTCCTAATTACCTCACATTAATTATCAACCCAGGGGCGACTTTTTATTTCAAGAGTGTACTCAGTCTGAGGCGGCTATTTACTCAAGAGTAATGTTTTACAGTATAGTGCTTAAAACCCAAAAGTAAATGAATGCTTGAAAAAGAAATCTAATTGAAACAGCAAGAAACTGAATTGTTCTAAACTAAATCATTCATTCAAACAACCATCAATCGAGGATATAGTAGCAATAACTCATTCCTCTAGAAATTGATGCAAAAGGAATTAGAGTATGGATCATGGATCTGGGAGCATAATAGCGTCTACTGTGTCTCACGACAACCTTGATTCTCCTCCCACACCAAACCAATGAATGCAAG
>APFE031607212.1:0-39503 GCA_000404065.3 Pinus taeda
CATCCACAACCTTCGGGTAATGGTTTGGATAGGTTTCACGTGAATCTCAGCTTCATCAAACAGCTATCAGTCCTCTCATACTACGCTTGGGGTGTTTTGCTTCAAGCCATAGAGGGCTTTCTTCCACCTGTATACATGAGATTCCCTGTTCATGAATCTCAAACTCCATGGGTTGTTCCAAACCTGTGGACCAGCTACATGAGGGGAATGGTCCCCTTGTAAGATTTTCCTTCGATACATCTCAGACATGTACCTTCATGCTATTTTTGAATTTAGGAATCCCAGTCACCATCTGACTCATAGACCTCTGGTGCTGAGTCAATGATCATGGTCCCTAGTGGACTTGATACAACCCTGAACTCTAAAATATTTTTGAAAAAACTATTTTCAAACACATACCTTTCCATCGATGAGTGCCACATTGAAACCTTAAACTTCCATTTCCGAGATTGACACCAGGTTCTTCTTTCGATTAGGTACATAAAAGTGATTCTGGGGTTCCTTGATTTCTTTGAAGAGTCGACCATTTCCTTGATGACCTGCATTACTAGTCATTCCTTTGATCATTGAAGATGTCCATGGAATGATTGTTATCTTCATAAAGATATGTGTGTTTGGACGCTCCTTCACATAATGGATGAACTTATTGCAACCAAGGCATCTACCTTTCCTTCCACCCTTAAATCTGAACTTCCCAATGAAGTGATCTTTAGATGGGCCATCAAAAACTTCCACTGCGCCATTCTAATAATATGCTCTTCTTCGAATTCACCCTTTGTGAAATTAGAAGAGAGATGTGGAACCCACTGATCCTTGTCCCTATTGTCTTTGGGTGATTGCTCTTTCATTCTTACTTGGGCATTGTCTTCACCCAGCCCTGGTACCATGTTAAGTTTAGGTATGTTCTATGCATAGAGAAATTTATTTCAATTTTCACATTTAGCAAGATTAACAATCACATCAGCATTAAAGTAAACTGCAGATAGAACATAAACATAAATCACAGAAGACAAGCCAAGACAAGAGGACACAATATATGGTGCTAGTTAGGGACAAACCCCAGAATGTGGGGAAACCCTTGATCAATTCTTCTTTTATGTTCTTCAAAGTTCAACCGAGAAAGTGAGAGAGATAGTACATTTACAATAGAAGTCAACACTTTGACTTTTGATATCTGCAGAGATCAGATGAAGACATATTGCATCAAATTATTCTCTAAGGTGACTCCTTCACCTATCATAGTATAGCATCTCATCCATTTTCCACACCTTACCGTGTAGCACCATGCTGCCCCATCACAGTGTTGGACCTAGATGACTGAGTTGCTCTCATGTTCATGTTGCTCATTAGGCTGCATCTTCCATGGTCTCATTCATCATCAAGTTGCCCATGCTTATGATTACATTCATCATGATGTTGTCCATGCTCTATGTATCATTGTGTTGCCCATACATATGATCTCATACATCATGCTTCCCATACACATCATGCTGCCCATATTCATCATGCTACCCATATATATCATGTTGTCCATATTCATCATGCTACCATCTATATCATATTGTCCATATTCATCATGTTGCCCATATATATCATGTTGTCCATATTCATCATGCTGCCCTATACATCATTATGATTTCATTGTGATTGGGCTGCTACAATGTCCTCATCACACCTCCTAGGTTAGGTTCCAGATTACTCCTAGTTGGACTGCGGGTGAGGGCTCTTTAAGAACAACGGATTAGGCCTATGGAGGACACTTAGAACTATGGATATGATGCATATAGAGCCATCCTTGACTACATTCAAAATGTTTCTATAATTGCATTTGTATTCCTTAAATATTGTGCATAAATTCTCCCTCTATTAACTGATTTGCATATTAGGGCACTATTATCAGCATACTGATCTGCGTATTAGGGCACTATTACCAGCATATTGATCTGCGTATTAGGGCACTATTACCAGTGTATATATGTCTCCATTCACTGTGGATAAAGTGTCGATATTTACGTGTATATATCCTCATCATGAACAACATGTATTGATTTCTATTGTTGTGTGTGTGTGTGTGTGTGTATATATATATCACCATTGCTACGTATATGTATCTCCATTTCTTGTGTATATGTATTTGCTTTGCCCGCGTGTAGACTTCTCCATCTAGGATTTCTTCAATAATGAACAACATATAAGTCTCCTTGATCTGTGTTGGATTAGGGCATCATTTTAGGGCATCCTTCATTAGTGTATCTCCTTCTCCAAAAGCCCAAGACATGGAGAGGAGATCCCATAACAAATGTGTGTCAAATGACTTCATGTCTTCTCTTATTTATACTAAAAACATAGATGATGAATGGACATGACTATTGGGCTTTCAAGCCTATATACGATGCTAGTTGACTTGATAATTAGTCTTATAATACAAATAAATTCAAAACTTCATAAATACTTATCGGAACCGGATGATCTTTAGATCAATCATACACCTCTCGACGAGAGGGATCCAATAAAAATATTAGCTGCCACAAATAAGCTAACCCACATGGAGTTTGGCCCTATTTTCCAAATTTAAAAAGAGGAAAAACATTGATTACTGGGTGATGCTACTTTATCTTGTCAAAGAAAGTGGCAATACCCACCTTACATCCTTCAAATATAGGAACCCCATTCCCCATTCAATTTACAATTTGTTAAAGAAAGGGCTACAATGTGCAAGAAATCGATGAAAACCATGAGCACAATATGGGTTGGGATGAATATTCAACCCACTTCTCTTACTTAGAACAAAACTATATTTTGACCAAACAAAAGAGGATCATCATTGGAAAAGAATTGAAGTGGCATCATGATTTTATCATCAAGGGGAAGTCACTAGATATACATCCCAGTATATAAAACAAGAATGTAAGAAGCAACATGACTAATATTAATAGCATAAAGAATAGCAACATTGAAAGGTACATTTTCCAAAGAATTGATGGGCCTCTTAGACTCATAACATGTCATCATACATAAGAAATCAGACAGTAGATAAATATGGATACATGTATGAGCTAATGTAATAAATGGTTAGTTGGAGTAGGTGCAATCATTTTAGACATCATTTCAATATACAAACACATATGAATAATGAATAGAAAAATGGTTGGTTAACCTTCCCAATATGATATCTATGTTATGTAATTAATTTCAACTATTGAAGATAGTTGAATGTGCACAAACTACCTTCTCTAAAAGGCGCATTACTAGTAGCATCTAGAATATCATACTAAATTCAACATTTAATGTTGACAATAGGTAAAGGTTGTGGATAAGAAACCTTGTACCTTACATCATCTCCATTCCAACGAAGGTACAATGGTTCAAATCCTTCTTTGTTAAGAAATAGGAAAATAGGAATTTCGTAATCCATGTATTTATGGACTATTGAATGGGCAACAAAAGTTATTCTGTCCCATTAGAAGAGAACTATATTATAAATAATGCATGTTAAGAACTTTTGTTATTACACTCTAGGTTACATAGATAGTCAAAGGCAATCAAAATATCCACATGGAGGAGATAGTGAACTCAAGAGCTTCATTGAGATAGTGAACTCAAGAAAACATTATAAAATAAACCTTAATTTTGTTTTCCCTAGTTTTTCTCAACATCTATGGTCTTGGAAGATTTGCAATGTACAAACAAATATTGCTTGAAATCAAATGCAATGGAAAACAAAATCATGCACCTAGTATCCAAGTGCTTGGTGGGCTAAAGTTGAGGAGTACTTTGATGAGTTTTTTTTCGCATATATGAATCCAGTTGTAGTTAATATTTCAAATCTATATATGCGAATGAAATTACTTGCAAAACAAAGGGAGGAAAAGTTAGATTAGATAAATAATTAATAAAATAGAAAAGAAATTGCACCAGTTTCTTATGCCCAATTAATAGGGTAAGAGTTTCTCCTATTGCTCTGCATGAAAAATGTCAATTTATGGTCTTTTACTCAAATACAAACACAATTGTCAAAGAAAGACAAATACTACATGATTTTTTTCATGGAAAATTTTGTTATTTCTTATAAAACCTCATGTAAATCTCATTCAACCAAGACATATAACAAAAATATCAAACAAATTTTGTTGTCTCACCTAAAACCTTACCATTTTGAGTTATTTTATTCAGATGGTTGTTCCACTTCAACATCTAAATTGAAATTGGTTGCCCTACACACACTCATGGGATCAATGAGGCAAACTTAGATTAAATTTGACGAAATATTAAATTTAATTGCATGAATAAATAATAAATAAAAATACTTGCACACATGAATATTTGAATGAGATCCTCTTGGTTTTGAGAATAAATTGTTGGAGTAGTGTAATCTTGGAGCAAGCTTCCCTCCACTCGATGAAGCAACAATGAAGTCAACATCGACTTTGTTGTTCTCTATTGGATCGAGGGTGTTTTTTGCTCCAAGATTATCCAAATCCTAATTTATTCTCCACTGAATAGGGTCAACCACATGAAGGTGGAAGCTCAACATGGCCCCTCCCTCCCCTCACATCACTCTTAATTCCCCAATACCCATTATATATACTATATAGAAAATATTTAAAAAGAAGACATTAATATACATGAAAAAACAAATAGCAATTATTCATTCATTTGTAAATCCACAAAATATTCCATCTAAATAAATTTTATCATAAAAATATGTTTACATAATATGAAACAAGGTAATGTACATAAAGAAACATAAAGAAATTATTCATTAACATATAACATTCACTCATTCATTCATTCATTAATCATAGACACAAAATACTTCATCTCAGAAAAAATTATCATAAAAAATAAGTTTTCATAATATGGTATGCGATGTTTTGATAATTGGAATGGTCGTCATTTGGATGAGACCCATCATGAGGTGAATATGGAAACAACAAGTATGTTATGAATAGTGTGATATGTACTATATTAGCATAATGAATTGGTCCCTATGTTATGGATACAAGTGAAATCATCGGTCATTAGCATTGTAACATTGGTCTCTAAGATTGATACTTGTATTGCACTCTTTGTAATGATTGTTTCTCTATTCCATGATAGTTATTGGATTACTAGTACTCCTGAAGCCTTTATTGCTCTTATTGTGTTATGTATTTCATTGATGAGATTGAAATCCAAGCTCACTATGATTGAATAAGGGGAAATAGGAATTACTCATATAAGGAATATGATATCATACTAATCAATCATAACCAATGAAATTACTTCACCTTATATAAGAGGTATATGCTTACAGATCGAACACCAATGTGATTACACGTATCATACATAATTAATCACAAATTTATTGGTCATAATATACTAATAGTGCTATCTCCAAGTAATGATAAGTAGAAATGATAGGTATGGTCGTAATACTAGGTATAGTGATAAGGATAACCAATGCCCAAATGTATTGAATTATATCCATATTATCTTTGATTTCCATAAATGTACAACTAGTCACTACTTATTCCAAACATATTACGTAATAGAGATGGATCTAGTACTAGTATAATATCAAGCTCTAACAGGTACGCTATAAGATACCGCATATAAAGGGTAATACAAGATTATCTATAAACATCATTGGTTCAAGCTTCAACCTCATGAGTAATGGTAACCACTCTAGTTGACATTATAGATTAGATCAACTTATGCTTGAATATTCATAATACTTATGTAAAACGAATGGTGGTGTTAAGACTTTACCTAATCTAATATGATATATGGGCTTAACATTGATACCAATTGTTTATCGTATATGAAGTATAAAGAGATCCATAATGAACTACTATGAATAGGTAATGGTTGTGATTCAACATATAAAATAGATGTAATGATTACTATACCTTAGCTCTTTCACAATTACAGTACTAATACGGCCTATGTTTCCTCCTTGTTAACTATGCAGATTAGGTAGATTGAACAAGTGGTTTCATACTATGCACTGAACCTCATGAAAGTTGTAACAAGGTAAGTATTCCTTATAATAAGGATAACATGATATGAGATATTACCCTTATATTACACATAAGTATGATTGAGCTTTGTAATGGATACAAAATAATGAGACTAATCATGGAAATCTTATATCTTAATGAAACCCATAGGCCTTTCCTAATTATGAGCTAATAGTTATGGTTACACCATGTGTTAAGAGATCATAGTAATATCCATATTTAATTAGTGTGATAGAGTTTATGCCTTATCATTGTAATTATTATAAATGTAAGACCATTCTATAAACAAAGGAGATGATTATTCAATATTCTTCAAACATAAATGTTCTGTATTCTTTATCTTAAGAATGTTTGTTCTAGTATTCATCATTTCTAGTCATGTGACACTATTGATTCTCCTGTACTATTTAATTCAATGTTATTAATTAGGATAAATACGTGACGTTACATATGGGAAAACAACAAACAAGAAGTTAATAACAATCACGATGATTACATATAGGATTGGTATTTAATACAAATATCTCACATATTCAAATATTGTTCTTAAATATTACAACATGAGAAATTAAGTGTAATAAGACTATGATGACCACATATCTATGGGGTACTATAGCTATAAGGTAATAAACTAAACAATGGTGATAACTAACCAAGTAAAGTTATTGTAATTCAGCACAATACTTCAAGTCATTCTCCAGCTCTACCTGTTTATAAGGAAACATTTGAGAGAATAATATTTTTCCATCCTCATATATTCCAATGAATGAGATTGTAGATTTACCAATATTAATCTTCATGCCAATGGAATAACAATAAAGATCTATTATTTTATTTAGTTTTTTTTACACAGAAAAGTAAGATGTCATCTACAAAAATAAAATGAGATGTAAACATACTCCTACCAATCAGAATGCCCTTGAATAAACCTGCTCTTTTAGCCTTTGTCAAAGCCCTGCTAAAAGCCATTGTCAAAAGAAGATCTTTCTGTCAAAATTCAAGGTCAACATCTTGGTTTGATTGACAGTAGAAAGGCTCACAAAATAGATTGATCATCTCCATAAGAAAATATAAAATAATAATCAACAAATTCCCATGATTCAAACAAGAAGTATCTACTTTAAAACCTCCATGGAGGAAATCCTAGGTCAATATAAGAAATAGAAAAAAGAATACCTACTCCACAAAAGACATCGATTTATCATATCAACAGGAGCATTTATTTTTTAATAGGAATTATTCTTATGGTGTCTTTATCTAAAACCATTATCATCCTGTCATCAAGATTTGTATATAAAAATAAGGTTTCATAATAATCAAGAAATAAAACAACAATAGCACAATACTTGATATGTTCTAAGACTCTACTAGCATCCATAAACTATTGCATAGTCTCAATCGACTTCTTAGTCAGACACCTAATCGACTCAATTTCTCATTCAATTACTATCAACACCTATCAAATGGTGATCAATTTGTTTCAGTCTTGACTTGGTCTAACTCACACATCCTTCGACAAGGATCATTTGTTATCTTACATGTCCAGTAGAAAGGATGACTCTTAACATGTCAGACAACATCGTGCATAATCCATAGACTCCAAGAAAGAACCATTGACATGGAAGTGTATCTTCATATTATCCTTCTTCTTGGAAATGACTAGCAATAAGTTGTTTTGTCTTCCTTGTCAATTATGTTACTCTCTTGTAACTGAAACATAGTTCATTGGACACCCAAGAATTCCCCAACAATGCATATATGCATGTAAGCTCAAGTAGAATGTGGTTCTCATAATTCTCTCACTCCAACCTTTCTCTTTCATTATGAGTTTATCAACTCAACACACCTCCATTTGGGGTATTTCTTATGGACCAGAATGCCATTTTGGGTCTTCTTAACTTTAGAGTGGGTTCCATTCTCTTTGGGTGATGTCTGGTTTTCGTTCTCTTTGTGTGATATATGATACCACAGAGTGATATCAGAGCATACATAGTTCAACCCTTAGACTAGATGGGAAAAGTGTGTTTTTCATGCATGCATGCAGGTTGTATATGTGCTTGTTATGTATGCATGGTGATGGTCATTATTACATTTTTGTTGTTATATGGAAGTTGATGATGTTGTTGTTGGGATGCAATTGTCGTGAATTCATGTCAATGATATATGTGTTTGTTATACATGTCAGTGTCTGTATGTTGTTATGCATGCATTGTGTATATATGTGGCATCATCCATAGTAACTAGGAAGATGATTGAGATTATGCTTATATACTATTATGATTATGATTATACATGTATTTTGCTAATCTAGTTGATCTTGCAGACGAGATATCCTCCCCTGAACTATTATGGGGTATGTTGATTATGTTTATATTTTGGTTTAGATGACATGGTATGCTTGTAGGAAGAAGAAGAAGATCAAATATGACTAGCAAGATGGTGGATTATAGCTCAATAGATTCTCCCTATAGATCAGATGAGAAACATGGTAATGGGTACTCTCCTAACATAGCAGACACTTTGAAAATTTTGAAGGCAGAAATAAGAAGTTTCAAAGGAGATAATCACATAATCATTTAGGAACAGGAGAAATAAGTAGAGGTCAATGCAGTTTTCAATTTGATTTTGTTAGACTTGCAGATACAAGAACGACTTAGAATTAGTAATGGACATGAGGATAAGACTAATGGGGCATATGGCAGTAGGTCTCATAGTTGGAAAAGGTCAGATATGGATGACATCATCACAGATGGCAAGTACTTGGATATGACGGATAGGAGAGGTGATGGACATAGGTTCTATTCTAGTTCTAGTTCTGACAGGTACCATGGTCATCATCACTATCATCCTTATAGGAGGAGTGACAGGGGATAGTTTCCAGATGAGTTTAAAAAATCCAAGCCACCTACATTTGATGTATATTTTAAGAAATCAGAATATGTAGAGGCATGGTTAGTGAGGATCAAGAAGTTGTTTGAGCTACATGATTACACAGAGAACATGAAGGCCATAATAGCTATTTTTAGTCTTAAAGGGAAAGTAGAGATCTAGTGGGAAGATGTGAAGTGAATCAAAGACATCAGGACAAAGGAGTTGAGTTGGCATGAATTCACGATACTTTTCAGGAGGAAATACCTATTAGAGAGGTACTATGATAGTAAATCCAAGGAATTCCATGAGATAAAGATGGAATCAATGAAAAATGAGGACTATACGACCAAGTTCCTAGAATTGTTGAGGTATGTATTGTATATTAAGGATGAGAAAGCCAAGGTTCATAGATTTGCTAGTGAATTACCATTATCATTTAGAGAATGGATTGAGTATGATGAGCCTCAGTCACTTGAAGAAGTCATTAGAAATTTGACACATTGTTATGAGAAATTAAGGCATAAGACAAAATCTCAGTAAGGTTGGAAAGGGAAAGACAAGACTAAAGGTAAATGGCAGTCAAAAAGGGCAAGACCCCATGATGTAGGTGATAAAGAGAATATTTTACCTTACAAGAAGTTTAATGGGCCTCAACCTGGAGAACAACAAAACAAAGGTGATGTTAGGAGATAGTTGCAGTGTTCGACACCTGGTAAGGAGCATCTTAAGAAATATTTTCCATAAAATCAAGGTTGTAGGCCTTAGATATACAGTGCTCAGGAGGTGTATATAGTTGGGGATGTTAGGTAGAGCATTCCTCAAATCTATGAAGCATAAGATAATAAGTAGGTAGACCACCAGAGATCTACTGTTAAGATGGATAGTAAGCATTGTGATCAAGTTGTTTCTATTTTGATTGACCCTAGATCTAAATATAGTTATGTTAATCCTAGCCTGGTGGATAAGTGTGGTTTGAATAAAGAAGTGCATGCTAAATATTGTTTAGTGCAGTCATATATAGGTACAAATAAAAGAGTTCATCATGAGGTAAGAGCTTGTGCATTTCAGCAGGGAAAATTTTAAGGATGGAAATTTATCTTAAAGTTTAGAAACCTTGGTGAATCCCACTAGTCCATAATATGAAATCTATAAAATGTCTAGAGATATTTTTGTAAAAATATTCAAATTTATAATATTTTTATATAGTCTATATATAATTTTTTGGCGATTTTTAGGGTAAAACAATTTCATTCTATAAAATTTGGGCGAATCATTTTTACAAGAAAATGGAAATTAACAAATCTTGTTTCTGGAAAAAGTATAGAAAATTAGCCCATGGTCGAATATTAGCCCCTAAAATTTTCCCTGCATTTGAGCTAAATGGTATGCCTACATAAGTGCATTTGAATGTACTTCTGTTGGGATCATATAGTATGATTTTGGGTATAGATTGGATGTACCTTCACAAGACCAAAGTAGATAGTTATGACAAGCATATTGAGTGCTTGGATTACAATGGAGAACAAAGAATCTTGCAAGGTAAGAAGAAGGATACATCAGTCAAAATGGTTACATCTATGCAGGAAAAGCATGATTGCAGGGAAGTGTGTGTGTTATTAGTAGTGCATATTTTTAGTGATAAAGGTAAGGGTGTTTATCGATTAGAGGTATTAAAAAAATACTAGATTTTAAAACAGTTTCAGGATGTATTTCCCGCAAATATTTTAGATTTTTCGCCTCACAGGGAAGTAGAATTTTCTATCGAGTTGGTACCAGTGGAAACACCAACATCTAAGGTACCTTACAAGATGAGCACTCTAGAGCTAGTAGAATTGAATCTGCATCTAAAGGAAATGCTTGACAAGGGATACATTAGGCCAAGTGTATCACCATGGGGTGCACCAGTACTTTTGTGAAGAAGAAGGATGGTACTCTTAGGTTATGCATTGATTATAGGAAGTTGAACAAGGTAACCATCAAGAATAGGTATTTGTTTCCAATGATTGATGACTTGTTTGATCAGTTGAAGGGAACAATAGTGTTCTCGAAGATTGATCTGAGATCGGGATACCATCAGGTATGCATCAAAGAAAAGGACATTTACAAGACAATTTTTGGACTAGGTATGGGAATTATGAGTTTGTTGTAGTTCCTTTTGGTTTAACTAATGCTCCAACTACTTTCATGTGTCTAATGAATAATGTTTTGTGTCCTTGTTTGGACAAGTTTTTTATTGTATTCATTGATGATTTATTGATATATTCTAAGTTTGAGGAAGAGCATGCAAAAATTTTAGCAGTAGTATTGAGATTTCTAAGAGATAATCAATTGTATATCAAGCTTAGTAAATGCAGTTTCTTTTAGATAGAGGTACATAAAATGGGGCATGTAGTACCCAAGGAAGTCATAGCAGTGGATCCAAAAAAGATAAGGGATATCGTGGAATGGGCAGCTCCCATGAATGTGGATGAGGTAACCTCATATATGGGGTTAGCTGGTTACTACGACAGCTTAATGAGGATCTTCTCATGGATTTCCTATTGTATTACATCATTAAAAAGAAAGGGGAAGAAATTTTAATGGACAAAGGAATGTGCAACAAGTCATGAGAAATTGAAACCGTTGTTGACAAATGCTCCAATTCTAAATATTAGATATACGGATAAAAAGTTTGTGGTGTGTACATATTCTTGTAAGGGAGGAATTGGTGGAGTCTTGATGCAGGAGGGACAGGTGGTATGTTACGAATCAAGGAAACTAAATGAGCATGAGCATAACTATGTGACACATGATCTTGAGTTAGTATTGATCATCCATGCTTTGAAGATGTGGAGACATTGTCTTCTTGGAAGGCAATTCATCTTGATCAGTGATCATAGTGGATTGAGATACCTATTTTACCAATTGAATCTGAATGTTTGGAAAGCTAGATTGTTGGCCATGATCAACGAGTTTGACTTCAAGATCAGGTACATTAAAGGGAAGGAAAACAAGGATGTAGATGCTCTTAGCAGAAGAGTGTAGGTGAATCATATAGCAGTTATGAGTTCTTATGGGACAGAGTTATAGGATCAGATCTTATTGGAAGGACAATAGGATGATAGGTATAGGGAGCTTAGGCACATGTTATGGCATGTATAAAATCCTTTAGATTCACAAGATCATGCAATTTACTAAAGCATAGGACAAGAATATACTTCTACTTTAAAACAGCGGAAGCTAATAGATCGATGAAAAAATAAGAACAAGAAGAAGATAAATCAATGGAACATAACAAAATATGTATCCGGGGAAAGCCACTACTCAAAACCATGCTATTTGTATTGCATATATCAGAAAAATGAGAGAGGATACTAAATCCAAGCTAGATCAAGCTAAATCCTTAGCCTATTTAGCAGCTCTACAAGCCCCAAATCTCTTGCGTAATTCCTAGGATGAATAGTCTTTATTTAAAGGGAATTCATGCTTCCAAAACTGTGCAATAAAACATAGGATCAATCTTTGATGAATGCATGATATTTACACTCCATTAAATAATACCACTAATAGTACACTGTCCCTGCACTCTAGTCTCAACTGGGTCTTTCTATGAACTGACATGCATGAGTTTATCATGAGGGAATATTCAGTTAACTAGAGTAGCACTAGTGGATGCACTAATGCACCAACTGAGTGTTAGTCCTCTATTAGTTCCAAAAACAATTTAGAACTAATTTAACTGAACTTAACTCAGTAAACTGAGTGATATAATTTCCTACTCAATTTAAACTCATATTGGACCCCTAAAACTTAGGGAGAAAATATAAATGACTACAGAAAGACTTCCGACTCAAAATTCCTAAGCTAATTAAGCTAATTAAACCTAATTAACTATTGCTATGAGAATAGAATTCAATTTTAAGTCTCAGTTTAATTCAAGGAAAAATTAAATTGGAATTTCTTGTTGCCATTTCTCAACACTCCCTCTCAATAAGAAAGGGATTATCAGTTAGCCCGATCCTGTCTCTATGAAACTCAACTTTACATCTTCACAATTCCTTTGTCAAAATGTTAGCATCTTTCTCCTTCATGGGAATGTACTCTAACAACATAATCTGCCTCAATACACAATCTCCGAGATGATGATATCGGATATCAATATGCTTGGACCGATAATGCAAAACTAGATTTTCATCGAGTTTGATACAACTCCGATTATTGTAGTAAATCATAGTTGGATGCATCTGCTGACCAAACAAACCAACCAGGATCTTCCTCATCTAGATGGCCTCACATGCTGCCTCACTCACAGCCATGTACTCTGCCTCTGTTGAACTTAATGCAACCGATCTTTGTTTCTTGTTTTACCAAGAAACTGTCGTTGACCCAATACTAAAGATCCCTCCTGATGTGCTTTTCTGATTGGATGGACTCCCTACCCAATTTGCATCGGTGAAGCCTTGAAGCTCCACTCCCTCTGTCCATTTGTACCATAATCAATACTATGAAGTGCTCTTGAGGTATCTCAACACATTCTTTTTTGCCTTCCAATATAGCTTGGTAGGCCTAACCATCGCTTGACTAAGTTGACTAACTACATAGAACATATTTGATCATGTGTTCAACAAGTACATGAGTGAACCCACAAGATCCCTATAAACAGTAGCTTCCACTACTTCCCGTGAAGTAGCATCCTCCTTCCTCTAGTTACCTACTAGAGGAGTCTCCATGGGTATGTTGCTCTCCATGCGGAATCTCCTAAGCATCTCATTGGCATACTTGCCCTGAGACATAAACAACTCCCCATCTCCCTTCTATACCTCTATGCCAAGAAACTAATGCATGAGACCCATGTCCTTCATTTCAAACTCTCTTGGAAGACCTGATCAACTGATCATCACCTGTCTTGTATGAGATCATCAACATAAAGTACAATGATCAACAATTTACCTTCCACCATTATGTGGTACAAGTTCACATCTACTTCACTCTTCGTGAAGCCCAAACCGGTGAAGTATCTATCTATCCTGGTTTACCAAGCACGGGGTGCTTGCTTCAACCCATTCAATGCTTTCTTGAGCCAACACACATGTGACTCACGGTCAAAGGTTTCAAAACCTTCAGACTGCTCTATGTACACATCTTCCTTAATCATGCCATTAAGGAAGGTTGTCTTCACATCCATCTGATGTATCCTCCAACCCATCTATATTGATAGTGCCAATATAGATCTGATTGACAAGTACCTTGCAATAGGATCAAAGGTCTCATCATAGTCAATCCTCTCTACCTGTGAAAATCCATGGGCCAAAAATCTAGCCTTATGCTTATCCACACTACCATCTATATCTTGCTTTACCTAGTAAAGCCAATAGGAGCTCACCACTACCTTGTCCTCCAGTCTCGGGACCACATCCCAAACACTATTACGAAGTATGGAGTCATACTCATCCACCATAGCATCAACCTAAACCAACTGCTACACTGCTTCCTTAAAGGAAGATGGTTCTGTCACAACACATTCACCCATAAGAGCCATGTATCTAGTGTACCTCTAAGGTGACCTCCTCTACTTGCACTGATAAGTGGTTCTCCCACATTCTTCCATGCATCATCCAAAAATTTGTAGCCTCTCTGGTGCACTTTCTTTCCTCTTTGGAAGAATCTGCTTGAGTGGATGTCTACACTCCTAGATCCTTTGCATGTGCTCCACATCAATATGAGGCTCCTCAACCTTAGGAGATAAAAGCTCCTCATGTGCATGTAGCTCAATCTCCCTCTAAAGGGAAACTCGCATGGCCTTCTCCTCATCGAATCTAACATCCCTGCGAACCATTGTCATCTTGTTGGTCGACAAGTACACCTAATAGTTGTGATTTTTATCAATATACCACACAAATATCCTCAACTCTATTGTAGTCTCAAGCTTCTTTCGTGCATCTTTGGTCACATGGAAATATACCGATGACCCAAAAATCCTGAAGTGACCAACATCTGGCCTCTTACTGGAATAAGCATCCTCTAGTAGTCTTCATCTTAAGTATCCGATGTGGGCTATGATTCTGAAAATAAACCACTCAGTTGCATGCCTCAACCCACAAGTGTAGTGGTAGGCTTGATCATGCAACATCGCTCATGATTCCCCTAATATGATTATGTTCTTTCTCTTTGCCACCCCATTCCGTTGAGGTTTATGGGGTGTCATCAACTCTTGTTTAATCCCTTCCACCACACAAAAGTTCTTAAACTTGTTTGAGACATAACTCACCACCATTATCACTCTGTAGAGATTTAACCTTCTTGCCTGACTCATTCTCCACCAATGCTTTAAACTCACAAAACTTTGTGAAGTTTTGATCCTTTTTCTACATGAAAAATATCCAACATTTACGAGAATAGTTATCAACAAATATAATATAATACCTATGTTTGGCCATGGATGCTATCGAGAATGGTCCACACACATCTGAATAGACTCGCTCTAGAATGCCTCTCCTCGACTGTCTCTGTCATGAAAGGAATAATTGGTGTATTTTCCCTAAGTACACCCCTTGCATGTATCAACTTGCTCAAGCGTACCTTTGGGAAGATTGGTAGAGATCTGCTACAATATCTTCAAAGCCCCATGATGCAAGTGGTCCAATCACCTATGCCACAACTCGCCAACGTATCAGCTCTACACCCTTTCTTCTTTTGTGCTCAAAGTAGCACACTCCTCTACTTCCAACTTATATATATTGTTCACTCAAATCCCTATCTTCTTTACTTGACCTGTGGCTATGTGTCGAAGGAACACCTTTCCTTTCGATAAGATCACATCATAGCCTCTATCCTCAAGCATGGCAATGGATACCAACTTCTTCTTCAGCTCAGGCACATACATAACATTCTTCAAGGTGAGTGGAACCCCATGCTACCTCTGAAAAGTAATCATACGAAATCTAATAACACTATACTTCCCGTCGTCACCCATCTCGATATGCATATGGATATCTTTCTCCTCAGGTGACTGAATAACTCTTTGTCAACAGTCATGTGGAATGAAGCTCCACTGCCTACATACCATATTCTTCCCATTATTGATGACACCATGCATGCAATGAGATGAAAGTCCAATTCAAATTGAGAGGCCAAAGCCTTACCCGTCGCTCCTCCTAAGGACTTCTTCTCGGACTTCTTGAGTGGACAATTTGTAGCAAAATGGCCCAGCTCATGACGATGAAAGCACTTAAATTTCATCATGTCTTTCTTCTTACCTCCATGATAAGAATCTGATCTGTAATGGGAAGCTTTCCATTTCCCCTTTTCGCCTTAATTTCTAAGGCACAATTCTCTTCATTTCAGTCTTTGATCAAGAGCCATCCCTGGTGTTCCTCCTGATCTCCTCTTGCATCAAATCCGACCATAGTCATTCTCATCTAGCAGCTTCTCCTGACCATTGACAGAGTGCTAATAACTATGCCAACTCTTTGGGAGTCCTAGAAGAGAAAGACTCACCATATCATCCTCGGAAACCATGACTCCATGTTAAGTTATGGTATGTTTTATGCTTATAATAGTTTACTTCTTTTTCTTATTATATTTCACAGATTAGCAATCACATGTACATAAAGTAAAGTGTAGATAAAACATTAAACTATCGACAGAAAACAAGCCAAGACAAGAGACACAAGATGTGGTGGCTAGCCAGGGACAAACCCCACATGTGTGGGGAAACCATTTGATTATATCTTCTTTTATATTCAATAATTCAACAGAGAGAAATTGTACAATAAATCTAATTTATATCAGTAGTAGCAAACCCTACATTAGCAACATTAGCAATAGCGTCTTCATCATCAAAACTAGGGCAATCGATATCTCACAAACCGACCGTCGGATCGGCTTGATTCCACCACCAAAAGTTGCAACCTTAAGAGGAGGTTCAAATGAACCTATAGCATAGTTCAGATGAGGAGGTCATCTGGTTAACACAAGTCAAACTTCACTTCTGCAGTTGCAGCTTCAGTTTCAGCAGCTTCCTTCAAACTAGGGTAGTCAATATCTCGCAAACCGTCCGTCGGATCGAATTGATTCCACGGCCAAAAGTTGCAGCCTTTAGAGGAAGTTCAGATGAACCTATAATGTAGTTTAGATGAGGAAATATTCTGGTCCACGTAGGTCAAACTTCACTTTTGCAGTTGCAGTTTCAGTTTCAACATCTTCCTTCAAACTAGGGCTATCGATATCTCGCAAACTGTCTGTCGGATCGACTTGATTCCACCACCAAAAGTTGCAGCCTTCAGAGGAGGTTCAAATGAACCTACAATATAGATCAGAAGAGGAGGTTTAATGGTCCACGCTAGTCAAATGTTGGATCTACAATTGCAGCTTTAGTTTCAGCAGCTTCTGGCTTCACATGTGTGTGAGAGAGACCCTTTTCTGCGCAGTAGAGAGAGAGATGTGATGAGATGAGTGAGTGAAAAATGAGGAAAATTCATCCTGCATTTATACACAATTTTTTATGTTTGAATAGATGCGACTGTTGGGCTTATGAGCCTACATGAGTTGTAGGTTGGCTTGATAATAATTCCATAATCAAAATAAATTCATACCTCCATGAATACTTATCCGAATCAGATGATCTTTAGATCAATCCTACACCTCTCAATGAGAGGAATCTAATGAACATATTATCAGCCATGCATAAGATTAACCACATGAATTTTGGCCCTAGTTGCTAATTTTAACACCCTCTCAACTAGGGAGAACTTCATCTGCAATCTGTCTGTTGGTCGCTACTATTCATCCATCGAATGCACTGCCCTATATAGCCTGACCCTTGCCCTGCTTTTCTCTATTCTACTTGTTTTGCTTTGTCTTGTTCTACCCTGTAAAGATTTGTATGGCTTTGATCTGTTATGCCCTGCTCTGCTTTGTTTTGTTCTGCTCTGCTTTTGTCCGAATTATGAAGAAGAAGAAATGATCAAGGATGTATCATACTGACTTAAAGTCAGTCTCAAAGTATGTACCACTAGTCCCAAACCAGTCTCAACAAACCTGAAGTCAGAGTCATAGTGAGTACAACTCCTACCATTGGTCCCAAACCAGTAACATCCTCCACTGACTCAAAGTCTGTCTCAAAGTGCGTACTACTGGTCCTAGACTAGTCTCTACTGACCCGAAGTCAGTGTCATAGAATGTACCACTCCTACCACTGGTCCCAGACCAATATCATTGATCCCAGATCAATGGAGGTCATTCTAACGTAGGGAGTATGGTAGACACAACGATGCATCCATCGGTACTACTATGGTCCCTAACTTCATTTCCCTGCTCATTGATCAGATGAGAGGTACGTCCCATGTTTCCCAGACTACATAGGTAGGATGCGTCGATAGGAGAACTAATAAATCCTCTCCTCATAGGAGAACACATCAATCCTGCTACAATTGCCATGGAGAACACATCAATCCAGGCCTCACAGGAGAACACATCAATCTAGGCCTCACAGGAGAACACATCAATCCTCCTACAATTTCCATGGGGAACACATCAATCCAAGCCTCATAGGAGAACACATCAATCCTGCTACAATTGCCAAGGAGAACACATCAATCCAGGCCTCACAGGAGAACACATCAATCTTGATACAATTTCCATGGAGAACACATCAATCTAGGCCTCACAAGAGAACTAATCATCCTGCTACATAGGAGAGTGTATCATCCTGTTCCACAAGAGAGCGAATCATCTTGTCCCACAAGAGAGAAAATCATCTTATTCCAGTGCACACCACCAGGGGAGGGTGAGTCACCCTGTGGTCATATGTTGCTCCAGTAAGAACCATAAGCCCTCAAAGCTCCCAGAGCTCAATGTATGCAACATGAAGGACCCTTGTACAAGGGTTTCTTGATGACTCCAAGTTGTTTAGGAAAATCATAGATTAGATCTTTCCTCAGGGCTTTGACAAGGTGTATCGACCTGTACATCATCTTAATGTGATGGAGCCTCCTTGCTCATCGACTTACCATATCCCAGATGATGTATATCTTCTGGAGCAATCGACGAATATGGGATTCCTCAATAATCGAATCCCACCTTTGGTTGTTTTAGAGAATCACAGTGGTATGTGTTCAAACAGCTCACTAAAGAGCTTCCCAAACTAGGCAGCTTCATACGAGATCATACTCGTAGTTATGTATCTAGTCTCGGTGGTGCTTATGGCAATTGACTTCTGCTTCTTGCTCATCCATTATATCAAAGCAGAATCTAAAGAGCAACAACACTAAAAAGTGCTACAGTGATCCTCCACACTACCTGCTTAATTAGCATTCAAATAATCATGCAGTTTCATATTTCTGGCAGTATATCTCAATCCATGAGAGATTGTGTCCTGAAGACATCTCAGAAGATTCTTGGCACCAATCTAGTGAGGCTCAACCAAATATGAGCTCACAATGCTAACTGCAAAACATATGTTCGGACGGAGCTTCACCAAGAACATCAACGCGAATGAGTTTTTGAAACTCAGAGGCATTTCCCAAATTTGGTCTGACATCACTACCATATAACTTCTAAAAGTTAAGATCCTTGAGGTAGTCACAGGCTTGCAGTCCACAATACCATATCTTTTCAGAAGCTTCACCACATATTTTCCTTGAGATAGGAAAAATTCCCTTGGCTTTTGCCACACTTCAAGTCCTTGGTTCTTCATTTCAAATTCAGAAGCCAACTCCCTCTTACATTTCTGAATGAGAGGGTCTGCACCTGCTAGAAAGAGGCCATCCACATACAGCACTAGTATGAGAGGCTTGTCATCTTCAACCTACATATATGAGATTTTCAATCATAATTTCAAATCCTTCGAGTTGCTCCACATAGACCTCTTTGATCAAATCCTGCAAGAACACAGTCTTGACATCCATCTTATGTAGGTTCCATTCTTGTGAAGCCACAAGGGTTATGGTCAAGTGAATGGTTGTATATCTAGCAACAGGTGCAAATATCACATCATAGCCTATAACTTCCTTCTGGGAGAAACCACGAGCAACAAAACGAGCCTTATACTATTCCGTAATTCCATCTGCTACAACTCTATCTTGTAAAGCCATTTTTAAGTAACAATTGTCTTGTCCTGGGGTCTAGGAACTAATTCCCAGACATCATTCTCCATAATAGACTCATATTCTTTGGTCATAACATCCTTCCATACTTGATTCTTGATGGCATCTAAGAATGATGAAGGCTCATTTTGTATGATCGTGCTCATGATGGTCAGGTATCTCTGATACTTTTTAGGTTTCTTACTTTCATGGAAGGTTCCTTGGGTTGTAGCATGTCCTTCAGCATCATCAAGTATCCCCCTAAGCCATGAAGTCCTCTTCCTAGAAGAGGAAGGCTCAGGTGGATCAATAGGATCCATGGGTTCCTCCACATCAGGCATTGTTACATCATCTACCCATAGAGATAGCTTCCACAATCATCTAGTTCTTCCTTTCTGCCACACCATTCTGCTCAGGAGTATGTGGTGTAGTAGTCTCCCTCTTAATGCCAGCCTCACATATGCCTGAGTGAACCAACTATAATATATCGGAGGTCTTGCATTGGCTTGAGGGGAATGGTCCCCTTTTGAGATTTCCTTTGGCACATCATGGACATACAACTTCTTTCTCTACTTGGAATTCGGGCATCCCTGTCACCATTTGTCTTACACCGAGTAGAGCTTTATAATGAAGGGGGGCAAACCTCCAATGCCAAAGTTCAGACTGAAGAGATGTGTCATAAGACATGACACCTAGCGGACTTCCATCGACCTGATATAATGAATCAACATGAAACCCAAGAGTAAAGGCATCTTTAACATTATTTTTCCATGTACATACCTTGCCATCGCTAAAGGTTACCTTGTAGCCTTTGTCTTCCATTGCCGAGATGGACACCAGGTTCTTTTTGAGGTCAGGTGCATTTAATACATCCTGGAATTTCTAGCCTTCTTGAATGGTTGTCCTCTTCCTTGATTCCTAGCTCTCCTCTTACCTTTTCTATTGAATTTTCCATCCCTTCGATTACGATGAGAGGGATTTTGATCATCATCACAGTGA
This sequence comes from Pinus taeda, assembly GCA_000404065.3. Classification (NCBI taxonomy): domain Eukaryota; kingdom Viridiplantae; phylum Streptophyta; class Pinopsida; order Pinales; family Pinaceae; genus Pinus; species Pinus taeda. The sequence continues at coordinate 20,936 of APFE031607212.1, forward strand.
GAGTCCTTTCTATTAGGGAACTCCCTTGCATAGTGACCTGCTTTATTGTAGATGTAACATTGTCCTTTTCTTCCACCCTTAGGTCCAACCTTTCCTTTTGATTTAGTCCCAGAATTATTTCTTTTCTTAGCATGAGAAGAAAAGGCAACAAGAGGACCTTCAGGCAAGGGCATTTCTTGCTCTTCTACCCTTGTTTCTTCTTGAATGCATCTAGCCATTAATTCCTCGAAACCAAGAATTATATTATTGTTCAGAAGAGTAGTCCTAAACACGTATCATTCGGATGGTAATTCTCTAAGAGTCGTGAGTGCCATTTATCTGTCAGTAATAGTCTCCCCAATAGATAGGAGATTGTTCTTGATCTCGGTGATTCTTAAGAAGTATGCTTGCATACTCTCATCTTCACCCTTCTTGATTTCCCTCAGCTTATTTCTAAGAAACAAAACCTGATTTGCATCATTGACTTTACATAAACTCACCAGTCTATCGTAGATTTCCTTGGAGGTTTCCAGTTCAGAGGTGTAGGCCACCAAGTGCTTGTCGATAGAGTCCCAGATGATCTTCTTTGTTTTGACTTCTCCATTTTTCCATTTGTTCCAGGTAGTAGTGGATGCATTTGATCGAGGCTCAACAATATTGCCTCCTACATGGTCCAGCACTCCTTGGTCTTCTAGGGTTAAATCGATAGACATCTTTCATCCATGATAGTCAGCTTTCTCACAGAGCTTGTCTTTGGCAGGAAAGAGTGTTGAGGACCCCATAGTTCTTTTAGGATAGCCTTGCCAATCTTCTCTTTAGTGATTGCTCTTGCTCTTGCTCAGGCTTTTTTTGCACCTCAACTCTGATACCATGTTAAGTTATGGTATGTTCTATGCTTATAATAGTTTACTTCTTTTTCTTATTATATTCCACAGATTAGAAATCACATGTACATAAAGTAAAGTGCAGATAGAACATTAAACGATCGACAGAAAACAAGCCAAGACAAGAGACACAAGATGTGGTGGCTAGCCAAGGACAAATCCCACAATGTGTGGGGAAACCCTTTGATTAAATATTCTTTTGTCTTCAATAATTCAGAAGAGAGAAATAGTACAATAAATCTGATTTATATCAACAGTAGCAAACACTAGATCAGCAACATCAGCATTAGCGGCTTCATCATCAAAACTAGGGCAATCGATATCTTGCAAACTGACCATTGGATCGGCTTGATTCCACCACCAAAAGTTGCATACTTTAGAGGAGGTTCAAATGAACCTATATCACTGTTTAGATGAGGAGATATTCTGGTTCACATAGGTCAAACTTCACTTCTACAATTGTAGCTTCAGTTTTAGCAGCTTCCTTCAAACTAGGGCAGTTGATATCTCGCAAACCATAGGTCGGATCGACTTGATTCCACCACCAAAAGTTGCAGCCTTCAGAGGAGGTTCAGGTGAACCTACAGTGAAGTTTAGATGAGCATATTTTCTAGTTGACACAAGTCAAACTTCACTTCTGCAGTTGCAGCTTCAGTTTCAGCAGCTTCCTTCAAATTAGGGCTGTCGATATCTCGCAAACCGTCCGTTAGATTGACTTGATTCCACCACCAAAATTTGCAAAATTCAAAGGACGTTCATATGAACCTACAATGCATACTAGAAGAGGATTTTTGATGGTCCACGCTAGTCAAAGTTTGGATCTGTAGTTGCAGCTTCAGTTTTAGCAGCTTCCGGCTTCACATGTTTGAGAGAGAGACCGTTTTCTACGCAGTAGAGAAGAGACTCTTTTCTGTGCAGTAGAGAGAGAGATGTGATGAGATGAGTGAGTGAAAATGAGGAAAAGTCATCCTGCATTTATACACAACTATTGATGCTTGAATAGATGTGACTGTTGGGCTTCTGAGCCTACATGCGTTGTAGGTCGGCTTGATAATAATTCCATAATCAAAATAAATTCATATCTCCATGAATACTTATCGGAATCGGATGATCTTTAGATCAATCCTACACCTCTCAATGAGAGGAATATAGTGAACATATTATCATCCATGAATAAGATGACCCACATGAATTTTGGCCCTAGTTGCCAATTTTAACATTCCAATAGTTCCAAGTTCATCACAACATTGAGTGAACTTGGTCAAGTATTTTGGAATAGTCTCTTCTTTCTCCATTTTGATTTTTCGAAGTTTGTCCTTCAATGCCAATTTCCTTTGGTCATTTTTTTTTGATACAAGTCTGTCAATTCTTTCCACATAGCATACAAAGTTTCCTTGCCATGGAGACTCGATACAATGTGGTCTTGAACTCCCTCGAGGATTATCCACCTCGCCTTCGCCACACACTTCTTCTATTCAACCAAATTTTGTGCATCCAATGCCACTGTATTAGGAATTTATTGATAAATGAATTCCTTCAAGCCATTATCCCCTAGCACAACCTCCATTCTGTCCCTCCAAGCTATAAATTTTGATTTTCCTTCCAAGGCATACTTAGCCACAAACCATAGAATGTCATCTACTAATCCTAAAGTATGTGTTGCAAATTCGAATTTCACATGTAATCTAAAACTCAACACTTCAAAATCTCCTCTAGTATAGTGTTCTCAACTTTGATACCATGTAGAAAATCTTTTATATTCACAAGCTCATGCAATTTATGAAAGCAAAGGATAATAATCTACTTCTACATTCAACCAGCGGAAGCCAATAGATTGATAAAAATAATAAAAACAAGAAGAAGATAAATCAATGACACATAACACAATATGTATCTGGGGAAAGCCACTACTCAAAACCATGCTATATGTATTTCATATATCTGAAATATGAGTGAAGATACAAAGCTTGTTCTCACTAGAACAATTATGGACAAGTATGCTCAACTCTCTTAGCTCACAAGCTAGCTCAAGCTAAATCCTTAGCCTATTCAGCGACTCTACAACCCATAATCCCTTGCATAATTCCTAGGACGAATAACCCATATTTAAAGGGAATTCATGCTTCCAAAACTATTCAATCCAAACATAGGATCAATCTATGATGCATGCATGATATTTACACCCCAGTAAATAATACCACTGATAGTACACTTTCCCTATACTCTAGTCTCAACTGGGTCTTTCTTTGAACTAACATGCATGAGTTTCTCATGAGGGAATATTTGGTTAACTGGAGTAGCACTAGTGGATGAACTAGTGCACCAACTGAGTGTTAGTCCTCTATTAGTTCCAAAAACAATTTAAAACTAATTTAACTTAACTTAACTCATTAAACTAAGTTATCTAATTTCCAACTCAATTTAAACTCATACTAGACCCATAAAACATAGGGAGAACATATGCATGACTACAGAAAGACTTCCAACTCAAAATTCCTAAGATAATTAAGTTAATTAAACTTAATTAAAAATTTACAAGTTGTTGTGGGAATAGAATTCAATTTTAATTCTCACTTTAATTTGAGGACAAATTAAACTGGAATTTCTTGTTTTCATTTCTCAACACAACAACAAGGAACAAGTGATGAGGATGTGGACTATCATTTTACAGTGGATGGTTTGGTTATATTTAGGGACATGATCTATGTGTAGGAAAAAAGTGAACTCAAGAAGCTCATCTTGGGGGAATTTCACACTAAGCCATATTTAGGTCATCAAGGATACAAGAAGATATTGAAAGTGGTGAAGAAGTTCTACTATTGGTTGAATATGAAGAAGGAAGTGGCAGAGTTTGTGGCTAGATGTTTGGATTGTAAACGGGTAAAACTAAAGTGTAAGCATCCATCTCATTTAGTACAACTGATTCCAATTCCAAAGTGGAAATGGGAGATCATTTCCATGGATTTCATTATAGGTTTTCCAACGACATCTCGACAACATGATTCCATCATGGTTGTGGTGGACAAGTTGACAAAGGTAGCACACTTCATTCCGATGAAGTTTACGTATTCAACTAGTGATGTAGCATGGGTCTTCATCAAAGATATAGTGAGGTTGCATGGTGTTCCAAAGAAGATTGTGTCAAACAGAGATGTTAAGTTCACTTCTAGGTTTTGGAAAGAATTATTTGCAGGATTGGGTACAACGTTTTCCATCAGAACAACTTATCATCCACAGACACATGGACAAAGAGAGAGGCTCAATAGGATTTTTGAGGACATGTTATGAATGTATGTTATGCATCATCAACGTAAGTGGGGAAAGTATCCTACACTGCTAGAGGTTTCTTACAACAATGGATATCAGGAGTCATTGAAGATTCATCCGTTTGAGTCACTATATGGGCGGAGTTGTAATATACCTATTAGTTGGAGTGATCCAGTGAACAAGGTCTTGAGATGGTTGGACATGTTGGTAGACATGGAATAGGAAATGCAGGTTATCAAGAAGAATATAAAGGTAGCACAGGACATACAAAAGAGTTATGCAAATTAGTACAGAGTGCTTAAGGAGTTTCAGGTTGGGGAACATGTGTATTTGTGCATCAAGCCAAATAAAAGCTCCTTGAGGATTGGGTCACATGCAAAGATGACACCTCAGTATTGCAAGCCTTTTGAGATCCTTGAGAGGATTGGACCAGTGGCCTATAGACTTGCACTGCCTCCAAGAGTGAAATTCCATGATGTTTTCCATGTTTCATTTCCTAAAAGATATATAAAGGATGTTGATCATGTTATTGATTGGTGTGTATTGCACATGGACCCAGAATTATAATTCAAGCTAGAACCTTAGTGCATTTTTAAGAGAAATATACTCATGCTCCAAAATTGAGCAATTGAACAAGTTAAAGTGTAGTGGAAGCACTTTTGGTATAATGAAGCTACATGGAAGATGGCTGATCAAATGTGGGCTATATATCCTTCATTGTTTTTCGGTTGAGGAAAAGCATTTTTGGTATATGTATAAATCTCTATATATGTAAATATTTTAATGAATTGTGTTATAAAACTCCAATAAGAAGTATCGATGTCATGTTATTATTGTTGTCATGTTGGTTTAATTTTCAGTAGGTTGATTATTCTAAATACTACATTGAGATAAGTTAGGAAGCTCCATGGGAAATATGTTTTTTTGTTCAACATTCTTGCTAGTTGTAGGTGTCATTGAACACCGAGGATGGTGTTCCCCTAAAGGCGAGGGCTCCGTAACAACCCTAAGTTAAAAATCCATGTAATAAATTTAATAAATGAAAAATAAGATCGAGGTCATGGGACATGTATTCCAAGCTGAATGTTGTAAAAACAATCCTAGAGGGGTGCTCATTTGGTTTATTATGGCTAAGGGGAAATTGGAAAAGGAAATAGAAAAGGCTTTGAAAAGGAAAGAGGCATTAATTGGCATTTTATTTATGAAAATAAAGGAAATTATGAGAAACGGAAGGTGAAAGGTCACAAGTTGCTTGTGAGGAGGAAAATTAGGGAAAAAATAATGGAAATTGAAGAAAATTGAAGCCTCATTAATAAAAAGGCTTCTGAGGATCAGTTCAAAACCTTTTGTCAGTTCAACTTGGAGCTCTCTCTATTCTCTAATACTCTTGCACACTTAGAGCATTCTTGGAGCACTCTAGCAGTGGAGGAAGGAAGGCAAAGGAAGGACAAGAAATCAAAGGGACGTAAAGATCAAGCAAGGAAGAGTTGGATCAAGAGGCTACAATGGGATTACTTGCAGGTATCGAGTTGCATGTATGAGTTACTCCCTAGTTTTGGCATGCATGGTATATGCATGTGTATATTTGGTTCTCTTTCTATCATTGGCATGTGTTTTTCTAGGCGTGACATTGGTTTTCAGTCTTGCCTTGCCATTTCTCGATAGCCATGGTGTGATGTGGTTATTTTGTTTGGTTGAGCTAGATTTTCAAATGGTTTCAAAACTGAGTGTAGTATCAGGAAAATTCCCAAAGGCTTAGAAATCCTTGGACTGATAAAGGTGGGATATGTGGTAAAATTTGAGGGTGGAGATGGGAAAATTCCTCACTATTTAGATGGAGAGATCCATAGGCATCCATGCTTGTATAGGCCTAGTGATCCCTGGACCAGTGTATCGTGGGATTGTGGTAAATCCTGGTAGTGTATGTTTATTGTTTGTCCTAGGAATCCTTGGCAATAATGGCGGGATTGCGGTAAAGCCTAGTTGTATAGATGAGAGTTTGGGCCTAGGAATCCTTGACTAGTATATGGCAGGATTGTGGTAAAGCCAGAGGAAACCCTGGCTATTTTGTTGTGAGTCCAACATTCATGCTTCGAATATGGCATAGGGATGATTGGAAAAAAGAAATATTTGGTTCAACCCAATCTATTGTTGGGTGGTAGGTGGAAGTCCCCGACTTGGTTGGATTTGCATATATTAATAAGAGATCATTTCCTCTTGTGTATTATGTGTAAAAGTACTTGTTATTATGTGTCTTTAATGGTTGTTTTATCATCGATATTTCTTTGTTTATATGTTGGTTATAAGCATGGTTTATGATAGAATTGAATTATTCTCTCATCATGTTTTGGTTAGTAAATCAAATGTTAATGAATGGATGATCTAATAGATGATATTGCAACTATGGTAAGAAGGAACCAGACCTTCTTGACAATTCTCAAATAAGTATGAGACCCCTATTCTTGGATGTGTATTTATGACCTATACATTACATTTTCATGATGTGTTTGACGGAATGTTTTTTAGGGTTAGGGCTTGTTAGGTCAATTTATCTTCTAATTTTTTTATGAAAGGAATTGTCCCTATGTCATTTATCATTCGTGAGAGTTTTATGAAGTTATAAGTAGCCATCTAGAGACTACCATGAAAAAGTGGCTTAAATATCGCATTCACTGGCACACAAATGGGTGAAAATGTCTCCAATCGCATGGAGGCCTTGTTGTGGGAGAGATTGGAGGGTTACAGTCAAATGGAGGGCTTTTCATGGGAGGGACTAGGAGTTTAGTTCAGTTAAAAAGAAATTTAACTCAGGGGTTGGGCACTTGGATTGGTTAGTTAGCCTCTCGGGGTCCTATAGCTCCTAAGGAAGGTCAGTTTGGTTTTGGTTTGTTGATTCCACTTCATTAACTGTACATGTGGAGTTGAATCACATCATAGTAAATATTTGTCAGATGTTTACCCCGATAGGCTAGTTAGCTTGGGGAAATATGGGAGGAGGGTGTTACAAAACCAAAGTGTGTGATAAAAAATTCTATGCCCCTGGGAGGGGAAACCAAAGTCTAAGTTTTCTAGAGAGTTTAACATGTGAAATATACTACCATTAAGCTCATAGTGGAGGGTTGATCCTCGCCGCACCATGACTGATGACTTTAAAGCAAGGATAAATACAAACCATAATGATTCTAGGAGCTTCTCAGGCCTAGACCATGCACACTTAGGCCTAACAAAAGAGAGGAGGTCACTATGATGTCCATTAAGCCAAACAATGTCACTCTGATATTTGTCAATAAAAATGAAAAGTCAGTTACCAACCTTCTTCTTGCCAAGTCAGCAGTGGCTAGTGCATGCTACACTATAGCTTCATTATAGCCATGCTAGTGCCTCCATGTACCTAAGTGTTTCCTTGAGCATCCAAGGTGCTGAAATCCTCAGGGGCCTCTTCCAAGATGTAGCACCTATAAGGGCTAGGACAAGGGGCTGTGGGAGGAGGATCTCTATGGGGAGCCAAAGGGAATGAGATAAAGGGTGGGGAACATTAGGGAGACATAACATGGGATGGGAGTTTGGGGGCGTAGTCAATTTCAAGGTCTCTGGAAATTTGTTTTAATGAGGAGGTGGAATAGCTAAGCTATGCAGAAAGCTCCACTATCTAGTTAGTGGTTTCAAACTTATCCTTATCCCTATCTTTTAGCTGATGGGCTGGGAGATTGTAGAGATCCCAAAGGGATGTGTGCCCCTTGCAAGTCTCCTCCTCTTCCATGGAAACCACATCATTTCTCAAGTGCTCACAAATGTTGTTATCAAACTGGGTTATAATGGAGGCATCATCTTCCCTTGCCTAGACAACATCCCCTTCCTCTGTCATTGCTCATAATGGAGTTATAGGTGTTGAGCATCATGAGACTATGGCTGAGCTAAGCCCTATTCATTCATTATCTATTTTATTAATGCTATATATCCCACTCCAGATATTATATGTTTGCAATAAGTAAAAAGTTTCAATTTTCTACTATGGTAGAATGTAAAAGAAACATAAGAAATAGCAATATAACATAATAATCTCGTGGGGCTAGAGTAGTCGACACTTACACAAAAATTTCATAAACAAATGTAGGGTATTTGACATATTTCTTTTCTCTTCCTCAAGCCCTCGATCTAGCTTTCCCTCGGGTCTTGTCATAATGGTGGAGGATCTTCCTCTTGCAGCTCAGAGGTGGGCAAAGGCTCTTCCTCTTGTAGCTCTAAGGTGGGTTAAGGTGGGCAGGGGACGATGATAGAGGCTTATATTCCTCTTTCAACTCAGAGGTGGGCAAAGGTAGGCTTGATCTAGGGAAATGGCAAAGGCTTTCCACTTGTAGCTCAGAGGTTAGAGGATGTAGGCTTTGGATAGGGCAAGAGCTCGCACGACAGGTTGATAAGCCAACTTTGACTTTGTTTTAATTTTTATGTTACATATATGGTTTTGTTTCATTGTTTTTTATTTTTTATTTTTTATTTTTTTATTTCTTTTTATTTTTGTTTTTAACTTATAATTTCTTTTTATAGCATTTTTTATTGAGGGGTTCCAAGCAAATTTTGTTTTTTCTAACAATATTGAAAGATTATGGAAAGATCTTCTAGATGTTGGTACTGATTTTGAGAATGAGCAGTGAGGTAATTAAGATAGACCAAGATTAGATGAACAAGGCCATGAAAGATAAATGTCATGGTGTGTTGGAAGGTCTCTCCAAAAATTTCTAGACCAAAGAGCATAACACAATAGGTGGAAATGAACCATGGTTTAGTGGAAGTAATTTTATATTGATTTCGTATGGTAAATCTATATATGGTTATACCTAGAGAATCCATACATAAAACAAAATACCTCATGCTCAGTGCATTTGTCAATAAATTAATCAATGAATGGTGTTAGGGAATTATCTTTGGGACAAGATTGGTTCAAATCCTAAAAATCAATACAAATGTAGATAGTTCCTTGATTTTGTTTAAAATAATGACATTGCATATTGGTGTTGTTCATGTGATGGGATATATAGAACTATATTTATGAAACTTGTCAAACTCAACCTTGATGGGAATAGTTTTGGAGGGTTGAAGAAACCTGTTTTTTTTCTAGATAATGGATGTACCTGTCCATGGATTGATGTGTTGTTCAACAATGGATGGACCAAATCTAGGAATTTTAGTGTACAATTAGAAACCCCTAAAAGAGGGATTTAAAATCCGAGCACTTCCTCTATGTAACATGTTGCTTCAAAGAGAATAGTTTTCTTTATGTCTAGGGTTAATATCAACTTTAATAGTGAGAAATACTAGTCATGTTTCCCTCTTCAAAAGTATATTGGCTAGGGATCATGTTCTTAAGAAAATCAGCATATCCATGGAGAATGGAGTCTTTTGTTTCAATTACACAAATTTCTTAGGATGGGGAAATTGAAACACATCTTAGGGGAGGAAGAAGGATTGATGATGCATTAAATCCCATGGTTATTCAGATGTCATTGTTACCTCTATAATTTCCTCACCTAAATTAAGGATGTGGGAAGAAGGGGTGATGGAATTCTCATAGGCATGAGTTGGTTTGATTGGCTTTTGGGTTCCATAAATATCACATGTGTGTGACACACTACTAGTTACTAAGGTGCCTATAGATTTTGAGGGAATGCAAACAAAGGATACTTTAGCTAAGAGGAACTTGCAATCTTACCTAAGGTTGATAGAGGGTAGGTGTTGATACCTAAGGGGAAGGAGTGGCTACTATGGGAATAAGCATAGTAGATGTAGAAATGTAACAAATGTGTGCACAATCATGTGTATCATGGGCTCTAAGAGGATCTTAGAGAATTTATTATTGAATATTATCTAGAAATTTTGCGAAGGTAGGACATGGAATATCTTTCCAAGGATGCATTGAGTCAACCAAGGTAGGAGGTGGGTCCCTCTTATTAGTAGAAGGTGGTTTGTTACACATAGAGGATGATCCTGACATAAATAAGGTGGTAGATGGTATTGCCTCAAATGACATTAGAATACACACTTGATTTGAACCTATATTCTAAATGAAAGGTGCTTCACCTTGATATGTGCCAAGTAATGTAGAATATTCAAAGGTATTATAAATAATTTAAATGTATGAAAAAAAATATTAACTTACCCCTACGAAGTGAAGTATGTTGTCTAGATTAGACATTGGTTATAGTTCATAATGCATGATGGTTGATGGTAATGACCTTCCTATTGTCAGGAATCATCATGATATGAAATATTGATGAAGAGATGACTACCATAGAATAGATATAGCTAAATCCAATGAGTATAGTCTAAGGGTGAATCTATGACCTCAATATTTATTAATATCATTCTTCTTACTAGCTCTAAGGGGATGTTTTAATAAATACTTGGGTTGAGATGGGTGGACATGATAAACTCAAAGTGTTAATGGTGGATGGGAAAATATCATGGGAAACCAAAATCTTACACACATATTTGGACGTGCAAGTGAGGTATTTGGAAAGCTACCAATGAGGGGAGTCAAGGCTCTATATTATCCTAATTAAATGTAATGATTTGGGAACTTGAAGGGTTGATTTCCCTAGACTCTAATAGTAATCATTCCTTTATGCAGGATGGGTATGTAATGAAATTCATGATGATGATGATGATGACAAAGATGATGATGAAGGGTAAGAAGTTTTCTCAAATGGAAGGGTAAGGATTTTTCTCAACCTCTGGACTATGGCATACATTATAATCCTACAACTGGTATATAATAATAAATAATTTCATCTCCTTGACATTTATATATGTTATAAATTTTTCGTTTGATTGTCTAATTCCTTATGTGAGTCGTATTTGAATTTCAAGACCCTCCCATATCATCAATGCATGCATCTACCATGACCAAGTCAAATTTCAGTACATACAAGCACAAACTGACAAAATTTCAATATTGGCCCCATTCTCAAGTCATGGGCAGTCATGGGCCTATTAATCAATTATAAACCAACTTTTAACACCCAAACATTAATTTAGTTAATTTTCTAAAGATCATTAAGTGACTTCCTTGTGGGAACTATGTTCATGGGCAATCATTGGATGAAATTACTTCTTTTTTGTGGGCGCCCCTTGCTAAGTTAGGCTGACCCATCAACTCATTGCACGAGCACCCTTGCCATGCAGGCACCCTGACATGCCCAACACGCGACATCACCATGGGCACTCAAGTACCCCTTCTTCGTGCGAACGCTCACCCCGTTGTGAAAATCAGTGAACACAAATCATTAGATCATTAATGACAACAACATATCATCATTTTTTATTTTCATGCTACATGATCACTCAATTATAAACTGACTTTTAACACCAAAAAATTAATTTAGTCAATTTTCTAAAAATCATGATGATACCCCCTTGTGGGAACTCTGTTCATGGACATTCATGGGCTGCCATTACTTCTTTTGTGTGTGTGCTTCTTTCCAAGTTGGGTCGACCCACCAACTTGTTAGATAGGCACCCCTGTCGGGCGGTCACCCATGTGTGCCCAACATGCGACACCCCCATGGGTGGCCGGGCACCTTGTCTTCATGCAGGTACGCCCATGGCACAAGCGTTCACCTTGTTGTATAAATCATTGAATGCAATTCATCATCTCATCAATGAAAACAAAATATCATCATTTTTTTCCATGTTACATGATCAATCAATTATAAACCGACTTGTAACACCTAAACATTAGTTTAGCTAATTTTCTAGAAATCATTATGAGACCCCCTTGTGTGAACTATGTTCATGCATAGTCATGGGCTAAAATAACTTCTTTTGTGTGGGCACCCTTTTCCAAGTGAGTCTAAACCACCAACTCGTCACACGAGCGCCTTGGTATGCCAGCTATCACGTGACAACACCTCATGGGCGCCTAGGTGCCCTGCCTTCATGGAGGCACGCCCAAGGCATGGGCGTTCGTCTTGTTGTGAAAATTGGTGAAGATAAATTATTAGCTCATCAATGACAAAAAAATATGATAATTTATTAGTACCATGCATGTTTCATAATCAATCAATTATAAACTGACTTTTAACACCCAAACATTACTTTAGTCAATTTTCTAAAAATCATTATGACACCCCTTGGTGGGAACTCTATTCATGGGCAGTCACGGCTCGACCTTACTTATTTTATGTGGTTTCCCCTTGCTAACTCAGGTCAACCCACCAACTCATCGCACGGGCACCCCTACTGGGTGAACACCCTGACCTGCCCAGCTCGCAACGCCCCAGGGGCGCCTGGGCACTCCACCTTCATGTGGGTACATCCTGGACATGGACATTCACCCTGTTATGAAAATCAATCAACAAAAATCATTATCTCATCAATGCCAACAAAATATTATCTTTTTTACTATGTATGCCGCATAATCAATCAATTATAAATTGACTTTTTACATCTAAACATTAATTTAGTCAATTTGCTAAAAAAACATTATGAGACACCCTAGTGGGAACTCAATTCATACGAATTCATGGGCCAACCTTACTTCGCATGTCTTCTTGACCATCGTTTCACCAGGTTCACCCATTTCCAAACTCACCCAATACATATGCTTAACGAACCATTCAAGATTGGAATTTATGGTATAAATGTAAATGAGATTTTGTTTGTTTAAGATATATAAATACTATATATATATATATATATATATATATATATATATATATAGATATATAGATATATATATATATATATATGAAGATGGAAGCTCATATGGCACCTACCCCCCTCGCATAACTCTCAATTCACCAATACTCAATCTATCTACTGTAATATATTTGAAATAAAAATAGTAGCATTCAAACATAAAAACTAGGAAAATAAAAATTCAAGGTGAACAAAAGAGAACAGACCAATTGAAAACATATAAATACATACCTCATACTTTTCAAAAAATTTATATCATTAATCTTCCTCCTCATCCATCTCATCATCTGTATCATCCAGTTTAGAATTCATGTACAAAGGATTCGCCATATCAGTATCATCATCATTTAGAACATGCTCCTCTACATTTGGTTCAATTTCTTCAAGTTCTTCGTCCAACACAATGTCAATCATATAGTTCATCCAAATTAACATTGTCTCAATTAACATATATTCCTTGAACTTCTTGGAGATATTCGCCTGAAATTGCATGAACCCCCTGCTCCTCTACATCATCTTCTTCTGCTACATTATACTTTATGGGCCTTCCTTTGGGATCATATCTAAAAACATATGACCAACCCACTTTACCTGGCACATCTACATAAAATACCTATTCACATTGGCTTGGAAGAAAATATCGCTCTAATCCTAGCTCAAGATTCCTTGTATCAACCATGATAAATACGTTAGCATGCTTGTAGCCTAAACGATTTAATATCGAACACAAATATTTTGAAGGATTCAGAGTCACACTCAAGTATATCATGAAGACCCCCATATTATTAGTTCTCAAAGAGTTTTGGATGTCTGTCACCTCTAGATGGAACATTGATAGCTTGAAATACTGCAGTTATCCCACTATAAGAAGTTTTCATCTTTTCATTCAACCTTTTGATGAAAAATTTTGTGGCCATTGCACCACATTTTGTTGTGGTGTTTCAATTGCAATATATCAAGCAAATAAAAAGTACATTGTCAATTGATAATCATGCATATTTATACTTGCAAAATTTGACAATTAAGAAAAAAACATGCCATATTCATGAATATAATTGTAAAAAGCCTAAGTATGGGTGAATATGTTTTCCTAATAATATTTTAAACCATATGCTAAGTCAATTTCCCTCTATGTAAGATATGGTATCTCCACTACATTCAACTTATTTGACCAATGAATACACACCATACCATGATATCCTACCATTATTAGTTTTTTTTCATCGTTCAATTCATACCTTCATTCAATATTTATTGTTCACACTGTATAAATGTATTGCATCCCACTCTCAACCAACTATATTAAAATAAAATAATCACATATATATAATTAGTTACCATGTTATACCTTCGTAATAATGGATTATGCAAGAAGACTAAAATCAAATAAGTATGATATACATAAAAACAAAAAGTCAAATGTACTATAAAACTCCACTATCTACTTACATCTCATTTTTCTCATTCTACCTTTCCCCAATAGGTGCTCCCCTTTAAAATCATCCATGGAGTTTACATCCCAAATGCAATCCAATACATTAATAATTTTTCCTATTTCATCACTTTATTGACAAACATAAACCATGGTTTGATACACCATATATCCCTCTACCATAGAACCCTTAGGACGTGCTCTTTGTCTGACCAAATCCTTTAGTGATTTCAAGTGTCTCTCAACCATCCACATTGATCTAGTGTGTACAGGTCCACACTTTTCAATCTCCTCGACTTCGTGTATGAGGTAGTGTTCTTGTGCTTTGAAAAATGTTGGAGGTAAATACTTTTACATTTCACACATTAGATGAAGAATTTGTTTTCTCCAATACTTTATATCTTCTTTATCGATTTGTTTATATGATAACCATCTACAAATGAAGCACGCAAATCATAGGTTTCAACAAAAAAAATATTAATATTGCACATGATGAGAAAAAAAAACATGTAATGAAAAATATGCAACACAACTTATTGAAAAAATTACACTTTGCACATAAATCTCCACTTACCTCATGTATTTTCCAATATCATATATAACTTGTTTGACATTGTTGTCAAAGTTTTTTGGGAGAGATAAAGGTATTACATAATGTAACAAAAACAATGACCGATCATTGTTTTTTCACAAATTAGTAGGAAAAAAAACTAATTAACAAGATGTTCCAGTAATGTATAAAATATATATACACCAAAATAATTACCTTAATGAACGTATGCCAATCATGAGTTTTTACCCCACCTAATTCACGTTTCTTTGTTAGGATATTCTTTACGTTTGAAGAAATCAAGTTGGAAATTTAATTTTTTCAATAACCTTTTTAACATGCTTGCGTTGATGCACTATCTATAACCATGGAAGGTTTCTTATATTTCACCGTCTCCATTGCTATTTGAATGAATCACACTTTGTAATACATGGTCGGCCTCCTTAATTTCATTAAAAATATTGAAATTTTTTTCTTTATCTCTCCTCCCATCTAAGATTCGCCATAAGGTATCTGTTACATTCTTCCCGATGTGCATTGAATCAAACAAATGAACAACTTATAGGTTATCATAGTATGGGATTCTATTGAATTGCTCGATATAACTTTTCATTCCTCATGGAAGTGCCCTATTATTAATTCCATGATGACCTACAATGTGAGTCATAGTTAAAGATATTATAACAAAAATATAACCTATTAAATAGTACAATGAAGAAAATTCTATAAAAATATAAAATAATCCAAACATATCGTGTATATTGATACATAGAAAATTTGTACATACCTTGAGAATCTCAATTATAATTCCATGCATGAGGTGACATTCTCTATTGTCTTAATCCAGTCTCTTATTTCCCATTGAAAATATGTTTTTCAGTACTTCGGTACCTATGGTTCTTAGAAAGGAAGTACCTATACTCATCAAACACCTCCTTTCCTAAGCCTCTTGAATGATGAAATTTCACCTTGGGACCCCAAACTAGACAAGTAAATTTACCCTTTGTTTGAAGACGGACAAGAAATGGAATAATTTGTATATCAATTATTTTAAGTATGTACAATTAAGGTCGAACTATTTAAAAAACAATACTTGAAATTAACTTCATAAAATTAAACACTATTGATGTGAAGGTATAATGTTATAACATACCACAAAAATGTGCTAGCCTTGGGGCATCGTGAATTGTCCACACAAACATTGCATGGAATTCAAATTCCCTTTGTGCAACTATTGGTCTAGAGATATCATACATAGTGACATCATTCCATAACTCCACTAACCTATTGATAAGAGGCTTGATATATACATTCATATATTTTACCTGGTACTTACCTAATTGATTAAACATACAATACATAATTACTACTTATATGAGTAAGTAAAAAAATTTATAAGACATAATTATAAGGCATAATTGAACATATATGAGTAGATTAACAAAAATATGTATGACATATTTATTAAACAAACAAGAAAAATGAGATGTTATTGTGCTAAAAAAATTATTCTAAACAAATTAATACCTGGAATAATCATTGTCGACAGATGTGTTCCCACTTTATTGACTTCCACAAAGGAATGTTATTGTTGATAACAAAAATGGGCCACACCAAGTAAGTAGATTTGGCCTCTCCAGATGGGTTGACACCGTTAGCTTCTAATGAAATCCTAAGATTACGAGGTTCTCTTTTAAACTCTAGCCACTTCCTCTATATTCCTAAATGCAAATCCATTTGCAAGAATTCAAATAACACCATATACACTTCTATTCCTTACATGGTAATCTGTAATTGTTGCTACACTTTTGCACCAGAACAATTGTCGTAGAGGTGGAATTATGGGAATATAATGAAGAACCTTACGAGGCACCTTTTTTGTTACTTTATCGGTTAGATATCTACTCTCATCATATTTTGGGCACTTGTCTTTCAATGCATTTTATTTATAATAGAGAATATCATCATTAGGGAATGCATGAATAGCTTGATACTCCATTCCAATATCTTTCATAATGACATGTAAATATTGGTATGTACTAGGTAAAACATTTGACGATGGTAACATAAATTCACCTAATAATCTACAACATAAAAAAATAGTATTGGTTAATCTAGTAAAAAACTATTAATCATACATATTGCATCCAAATTTTACAAAATAATGAAATTATGCAGATGAACGTACTAACATTAAAGAAAACTGAAAAAAATAATTGGTTTATCATGTATATAGTACTAAATGTCACAAAATATATTACATACCTTAGGAGTTGTGTCACACATGTGTTTGAAAAACCATTCACCACATTTAAGTTGAACAACAAGAATACAACAGAGAGAAGAGATGCTTTTGAGCCTTCATAAAGAGGTTTAGTTGTCATCTCAAGTACAGGTAAATACAAAACACAGTCATCATACTTGTTGTCATCATCAACCATTCTAACATTATTAAATGTCTTTTGGATCAATCTATTTGTCCCATCTTCTTCAACTATGTTATCAACATCATTACCTTCTTCCATAGGATCATTAACTTGATCCCCAATATTAATCACTCCATGTTCTTGAACATGCTCTTATACTACAACCACCTCTTCCTCGTCGAGAAATGCCCTAGGGGGGTGATATTATACAATTACAATAAATAAAGTAATATTAATGTATATAGAAAATATTGAAACATTGATGTAACAACAATTTGCAAATATAATATATAAGGTAAACAATGACAACAAAGACAAAGAGAAAGGCAATTGATTAGGTGAGACCAAGAAAAAAGGCAACAAATAAATGATGATGCTTGTGCAATTTATCAAGATATTTAAGAATATGTTGAAAAAATCATAGAAATATGTTAATTTTCTTGACATGTAGGAAGTGAGGGACTTTCTGAAATATATAGTCACGACCATAATAAAAAACATATTGATCTTATTTTTCATTCATCATTATAATGTCATATTATTTCTTAATTCATATTTTTCATAATATACTTTTAAAACCTATTAATAATGCTCCATAAAAACTCATGATTAACATCTAAATCCTCCAGGTCCAAATTAACCCCCTAAACATACATTAACCCCCTAACACCTTAAACCCATTCCCCTTAGCTCTTAAACCCTTAACCTCTAAGCCTTGAACCCTTAAACACTAATAACCCCTTATCCCTAAGCCCATAAAGTAATTAACCAATAACTCGACCTAAACCCTTAATCGACCCTCACAAAAATAATCAATTAATATTTCTAATCCACATCAAAATGACAACATAGGTCAAACACCTCCCAAAAGAATATTATAAAATACATATAGAATAGAAAGATAATACAATTTACAATGCAAATACATACAATCTAAAATACAATATACATATATACATTTACAAAACAATCTACAATAAAAAGAGATATAATAAAACACTTACAAATGGATGATATTCATGTTCACGGTCAGCGTGTCCATAGTCTCTACAATGGTTTTAATTGATTTTATTATAATTCTCCTTGGTCACAACCCCTTTTAATTTATACAAGGGAAATAACATTTTCGATCCGCACTAGAATCCCTCGATGTCGATCCCTTCATGTATCCTTGGTCTCCTTGAGGAATTTTATGTGACATTTTTTGTCAACAAACTTTTAGTGATGATTTTGTTCAAAAATTAACCTCAAAATCAGCCTACAACCTTTCAAAACAATCACAACTAATATATAGCAACTATGTCAAAGTTATATGATGTTAGGCCTATATATATAT
>APFE031607212.1:39513-77027 GCA_000404065.3 Pinus taeda
AATTATAATATTAATGTTATATGTATTTTAATTAGTTAAATTTATCAATGTAAAGTGGTCCCATATTATACGTTGTTAGTGAAAAAAATCATTAATGGTGGAATTAAACGCTATGTAACAGTTATTTGCCATTTGTTGGAAATTGGATAACACATTTTCATAGTGCATATACCGTTGGATGTCCAATGGTAAAAGAACAAACATCAGATATTTGATAATAGGAGGGATTGTAGGAAACCATTGGATAATCAGCGGGATATGACAATCTGTCAAATATTCTACAAACGTCGAGATTTTAGAAAAAAATGCATTTAACTTCCAACACTTTTTCTTATTTTATTCGTTCTGTTAGATTCTTCCATCAGAATTTCCCCCAAATGTAGTACTAGGTGGATATTGTGGCCACCCACTTATTCCACCTACGTCATAGCATGATTTCCTATTTTTTAGCACAATTTCCTATTTTGGCATGTTGAGAGGTTTGTCATTGATGTCAAAGCAAGGGCCATTGATGCAAGCATGAGTAAAAGGACAAACATGTGAGCATTAAGGAAGCCTAAGGAAGGCCTCTATCAAGGAAGGAAACCCATCATTATTATTGATGAAAGGGCAAGCAATGAACAAGAAGACATCATTGATGAAAGGACAAGAAAACCTTTATCAAGGCAGCCCATGAATCATTCACTTCTCTTGAGATCCATGAACCATTCACTCCTCTTGAGATAATTTTAACTAAAGGATTAATTTATTAAATAAGTTTTTAAATAATTAAATTCAAGAGAAAACATGTCATGTTGGCCCCCCATATAATTTTTTTGTAGAAGAAATTAATTATGGACTCAAGGGATTACAAGTTGACTCAAGCAACAACAAATTTTTAAGGCAAAAATGTATGCTTATGGCCTAACACATCGACCCTATCCAAGCCAACAGACATGTTAGTTCAACATATTCAAACTAGTATAAATTCCCCATCATGCCACCTCAATTAAATACACTTGAGCTCGGATCTAATTTAGATAGATAACATAGATCCAAGGAAGGGCTCACAACTTGTGAAACAAAGGAAGACAAGAGTGATACTTTTGTAGTAGTTTGGAGACATTTCAATGGAATTTTGGTGACACTTTTGGGGAATTTTGGTGACACCTGTGTGTTAGCATTTATGTGTGTTGTAGTGTTGCAGCTTTGTTGTTGGTTGGCATTGATGTCAGCCTGGTTGCTTGGGTTACATGTTGCAACTTGAGTTGGAAGTGCCTCTACTGGTGTTAGATGCAGTTGGATGATTGGAGGTAGTTTCTGAGCTGGTTTCATAGCATGGATTACTTGATGCTACTATTGCAGATGTTAGAGATGTTTCTATAGGTACTACAGATGTTTCTACAAGTGTTGGAAATGTTGGACAAGCTCTAGAAGAGTTGAGCTACTAGATGGAGGTCACTTGATGTATGTCATGTAGTTACGAGTATGGTGCCCTATTTTGAGGTTTATGCTTGTTGTCATGGTGTGAAAGTGTGTGTGGAGGTGTTTCATGATGTCCCTATGTTACTCCTGGAGATCAGCTCCAAGTGGTCATTTAAACAGATGTAAAACATTAGTTTTAAGGGAAGTACGCAGTTTTACTTCATAAGAGTCGCATATACCTTGTATATATATGCAAGTTTCCTTCACCAGATTGAAGTATACATCATGGAAGTGTTTTTCTCTGCATTCCTTGCACATATTAGGTTAGCTTATGGCTTTTTTGGCTTATCTTATTCATAACTTTTCATGTAAAGGTTAGAAAAGTTAAAGGAGCTTCTAGAAAGTGATTAACATTGAAAATATATTTGATGAAGTGGAGAGAGTGGCTTGAATAAGTCAATGAGCTGAATCTGTGTTATAACATCATTCAACACTCATGTAGTTATGATGCTTTGATATGGCCTTAAGCAACCCTTTCCCATTTAGACTTGAGCACTTATTAAAAAAAAATAAAAATTCCATACACGAATTTTCCCTTATAAAAGTGTGTGTACATGCAGGTACCATAATACCTAACCCACATACATAATTTAAAATATGAAAAAAAATCAAATATTTCCTATTTCTCGGGTGGGATTTACGGGTTTTACCGAAATCTCACCTACATGAGCTCGTGTTCTAACTAAATCAATTGATTTATGGTGGTATTTATACACCTCATCGGAAGGCCTAAAGAGAGAGGGAGATAGGATATTGACATTACAGTGCCTTTGTCCCCAGATCAAGTTTCATTTTCACTATGCCTCCTACACTCCCAGTTATAGGAAACCCTTGTTTCCTTGTAGAGATGTTCATCTTCCATTATATGACATCCTTTTACACATGTTGACAGGTGATCTTTTAGGCTTGGTCTGGACGGATCCATAGGAAGTTTTCGTTGGTGCCATGGTCGGACCAGGTTGTATTCTTCCACTACTATTTGTTGATATCAATAAATAAGCTCTATCTTGTTCTCGAAATGTTGTGATCTTATGTTTTTTATAATTCATGTATAATATATTATGCTTTATATGTTGATGATTTATGATCTAACATGTTTATTATGCACACTCTTTGAACTACTTGCTATGTATATGCTTCTCTGAATTGTGTTGCAGTTTTGGTCACTTTGGAAGAAGTAGAGGGTTTGAACCGTACGGGATCAACATCAAATGTAGGACCTCCGGGTACATTTCACAAACCCAAATTTATTATTGTTCCTAGTTTTCTTGCTTAAATGTATTCTTCTTGTTGATACTATGCCTTCTATCTGTTGAGGTTGTCAACACTTACCTTAGGGAAGATTTTGCCACAAACAATCCTAATCAAATCAAGCATATGAACACAATTTTTGGAGCTCAGTAGTAATTGGTAATTATTGAGTTGAGCACCTCACTAATTAATCCATATATTTGAGGAAGATCAATGATAGTATGGTTGATTCTCCTAATTTTTTGAGAGTGTGTGGGTATTCCATTTTGAGGAATTGAGATTGAGTAGATATTGTAGCAGTTGCTCACATAGTTTTTCAGTGTTTTTATCATAATTGTGTATGCAAATTTCAGAGATGATTTGAGGAGAATTTGTGAGTTTTTGTGTTGCAGATGGAAATGTTGTTTGTGGTAGAGAATTGATAGCTTGTGGTGTGTTTGAGAGTAGTGATTTTTGTGTAAGAAGAAGTGAAGAATTTCCCTTCTCCGAGTAAGAGTTTTTGATTCAAATTTTATGTGTAGAATGATGGTGTTATTGGGTTGTTCATGTTGAGTGAATTGAGAACCTAGTGTCAAATATTCTAAAACGTGGTTCGCATGGAGGCTTCAAAGTAGACAACGATTTTGTGGATTCAGTAGAAGGAGATAATTTCTCCATCCAGTAGAGGTTGGATAGTCTAATGGTAGTTTGGCGAGGATCATTGGTCGTGGGAGATTCCACCAGATAGATTTCTATAGTTTCCTAAGAGAAACATATTTCCTATATGATAGGTTCCAACATACTGTGAAGGAAGCTGAGTCTTTCGGATTATGGGTTTAAGCTAAACCATGTAAAATTTGTCCAATATACTAATAAAAGAATTTAGCAACGCAATAACAACAAGGTGGTTTTCTCCCAAAAGGGTTTCCACCATAAATATTTGTGTCTTCATGCGTGCTTATTTGTGTTGATGCTTTCCATGGTTATTGTGCTTTGATTTTATTATTGATTTCATATTTTGATAAGATAATATTGTGGATGTGTGTTGCAAATTATTAATCCAGAAAAAATATTTAAAATTAATATAAAATCCATCACTACTAATTCACCCCCCCCCCTCTCAGTAGTGATCTAGTTTCCAACACTATGTGGAAATTCAATGTTATTTCTGTAGTATTTTGGTGGTACTTGGGTGGTATTCCTGGAGCAGTTCATTTATATTTTATTTGGAATTATTAAAAATCTTGTGAAAACAATTACAATTGGAACATACCTATTTCAAGAGAGGATAGATCTCGGCCTAGAAGGAAGAATAGACCTCAATCAAATAGAAACAAAAACTTGACCTTGTTCCTCTGTAATTTTTTTTATTATTTCATTGTTATTATCCCTATCCAATCTTAACTATTGTAAAGATTGTGTGGAATACATAACCAACATTTTGGGCCTCCTTCAAATTCTTTCTTAATGGTATTTGAGTGAGAATAGACGTTAGCAGTAAATCTCAAGCTTGCAATCAACAAACCTTAGTTTTGATAAGTATCAAACATAAAACTTATAAAACATTTGTGAAGACATTGCAATGTTCTACTTTCTATAGTAGGACTTTTTGAAGTTTACTTGGAGAATTCATTCATGGAGACTTTGTGAATATGATGTTGAATATATCCTTTAAATTTTGATGAAGCTTTTTGAGATCGGTTGAAGCATGGCATAGACTTGTTGAGGGAACATTGAAAGGTATTCTTGAAGAATTTTCTTGAAGCCCTTCTTTACATACTAGAAGAAGATCTTGCAACAATGTTAACGCAACCTGGAAGCCACCCATTTGAAAGTCATATTGGACAGTTTTGAAGAAGGATAGGGAACAACATTGGAGCCATTCTAGAAGGAATTTTTGGCACTACTTAGGATTGTATTGAAGATCACTTGAAGTATACTTGATGGATTCTAGGAGCGTATTTATATAAGATTGGTAGCTGACTTGAGGACCTTATTGACAACAGCTTGGTGAAAGAAATTTGGACACCTTTTGGATTTGTCTATTATCAACATTAAAGACCCCTTAAAGGCATCAAAAGAAGCAACTATTGGAGACCTATTCTTTTAGACATGATGTTGGAGAAAATGTTGAAGGTAATTGTGAAGACCCTTTATAGATATTCTCGAAGACTTTAGAGATATCTTTTAGGACTTTCTAAAGAATATTTTGGAAGTATTAAAACATTGAAGCCACCTTGAAGAATTGAATCAAATTAAGAGGGTTGGAGCCTTAGAGGATTGGAGTCCTCACACAAGGTTAGAGCCTTGTGGAAAAACAGGTCGGAGCCTAAATTGTTGAGAAGATTGGAGTCATCAAGTAGACCAAGTTGGAGTTGTGGATTGTATAGGTTGGAGCCTAGTTTGTAATTGAAGATTGGAGTATTCATCTAGGGTTGGAGCCCTAAAAGAGTTATAAGTTTTTATTCTACAAATTGGAATTTGAGTTCTTATCAAAGGATTGATGTCCTCATCATTTTATTAATAGAAATATTCTTTTGTTGTACATCTTGTGTTCTTGTTTAATAACATTAAATGGCATAATTTAACTATTGAAAATAAATATTGATTCATCCCCTATCAGTATTTCCAACATGGCATTTTTCAGGTTCTCAACTTCCAAAGTTGTTTTGAGGCCATAAATTACATTTCTTAGGGAAATGGGCTGATGGTAGATGTAAATTTTGCTAAAAATAAAAAATTGTACTCCTCGGATATACCTTTCCAATGGCCTATCGTAATTTCCAAACAAAGATCATATGCCAAAATTATGACCTCGAGAAGTTGAAATTCTAACTTACCTCATCGGGGCCCATAAGCCTTTGGCGCTTCATATTCTAGGGTTAGGTTTTTGGATGTTTAAGTTGAAATATTCAATTTGGCATTGTAATGAAGGCCATTCATGCATTTCAATGAAGATAGGTAAATTTGTTATGAAACCATCTCACAAAAGGATAGAAAAGATAGATCAACAACTTCGAAATAAGCCTCTTTGAGGGGGCATTCTCCTTTACATTACATAAATGAACAATTGTTGGATGATCAAATGACACAACCTCCTTTCTATATATAGGAGTCTAAGGGATCACAATATAATTAGAGCCGACATAACAATAATAATGTAAGGGCACCATGATAACAATAGTGGGCTTCTATTAGGCACAACAATAACAATAAGGGGGCTACACTAAAAACAATGAGGGAATAGTGGGATTCTATGGGGCACAACAATAACAATAAGGGGGCTACACCAATAACAATGTGGGAATACACTAGTATTATAGGGACCTAACAAAATTTATATCACTTCACTAAAATGCATACACATGCTTTATTTATTGGTCAATTTGAGTAATAAATTGAAGAGTGTGTATTTGATCATTCTCCAAATTTATACTTTTCATATTTAAAATTTTAACATTGTAATATTTTTCTTCAATTTATTACTCAAATTTAACATTTAATCTTATGTTTTTTATAATTCATGTATAATATATTATGCTTTATATGTTGATGATTTATGATCTAACATGTTTATTATGCACACTCTTTGAACTACTTGCTATGTATATGCTTCTCTGAATTGTGTTGCAGTTTTGGTCACTTTGGAAGAAGTAGAGGGTTTGAACCGTACGGGATCAACATCAAATGTAGGACCTCCGGGTACATTTCACAAACCCAAATTTATTATTGTTCCTAGTTTTCTTGCTTAAATTTATTCTTCTTGTTGATACTATGCCTTCTATCTGTTGAGGTTGTCAACACTTACCTTAGGGAAGATTTTGCCACAAACAATCCTAATCAAATCAAGCATATGAACACAATTTTTGGAGCTCAGTAGTAATTGGTAATTATTGAGTTGAGCACCTCACTAATTAATCCATATATTTGAGGAAGATCAATGATAGTATGGTTGATTCTCCTAATTTTTTGAGAGTGTGTGGGTATTCCATTTTGAGGAATTGAGATTGAGTAGATATTGTAGCAGTTGCTCACATAGTTTTTCAGTGTTTTTATCATAATTGTGTATGCAAATTTCAGAGATGATTTGAGGAGAATTTGTGAGTTTTTGTGTTGCAGATGGAAATGTTGTTTGTGGTAGAGAATTGATAGCTTGTGGTGTGTTTGAGAGTAGTGATTTTTGTGTAAGAAGAAGTGAAGAATTTCCCTTCTCCGAGTAAGAGTTTTTGATTCAAATTTTATGTGTAGAATGATGGTGTTATTGGGTTGTTCATGTTGAGTGAATTGAGAACCTAGTGTCAAATATTCTAAAACGTGGTTCGCATGGAGGTTTCAGAGTAGACAACGATTTTGTGGATTCAGTAGAAGGAGATAATTTCTCCATCCAGTAGAGGTTGGATAGTCTAATGGTAGTTTGGCGAGGATCATTGGTCGTGGGAGATTCCACCAGATAGATTTCTATAGTTTCCTAAGAGAAACATATTTCCTATATGATAGGTTCCAACATACTGTGAAGGAAGCTGAGTCTTTCGGATTATGGGTTTAAGCTAAACCATGTAAAATTTGTCCAATATACTAATAAAAGAATTTAGCAACGCAATAACAACAAGGTGGTTTTCTCCCAAAAGGGTTTCCACCATAAATATTTGTGTCTTCATGCGTGCTTATTTGTGTTGATGCTTTCCATGGTTATTGTGCTTTGATTTTATTATTGATTTCATATTTTGATAAGATAATATTGTGGATGTGTGTTGCAAATTATTAATCCAGAAAAAATATTTAAAATTAATATAAAATCCATCACTACTAATTCACCCCCCCCCCTCTCAGTAGTGATCTAGTTTCCAACACTATGTGGAAATTCAATGTTATTTCTGTAGTATTTTGGTGGTACTTGGGTGGTATTCCTGGAGCAGTTCATTTATATTTTATTTGGAATTATTAAAAATCTTGTGAAAACAATTACAATTGGAACATACCTATTTCAAGAGAGGATAGATCTCGGCCTAGAAGGAAGAATAGACCTCAATCAAATAGAAACAAAAACTTGACCTTGTTCCTCTGTAATTTTTTTTATTATTTCATTGTTATTATCCCTATCCAATCTTAACTATTGTAAAGATTGTGTGGAATACATAACCAACATTTTGGGCCTCCTTCAAATTCTTTCTTAATGGTATTTGAGTGAGAATAGACGTTAGCAGTAAATCTCAAGCTTGCAATCAACAAACCTTAGTTTTGATAAGTATCAAACATAAAACTTATAAAACATTTGTGAAGACATTGCAATGTTCTACTTTCTATAGTAGGACTTTTTGAAGTTTACTTGGAGAATTCATTCATGGAGACTTTGTGAATATGATGTTGAATATATCCTTTAAATTTTGATGAAGCTTTTTGAGATCGGTTGAAGCATGGCATAGACTTGTTGAGGGAACATTGAAAGGTATTCTTGAAGAATTTTCTTGAAGCCCTTCTTTACATACTAGAAGAAGATCTTGCAACAATGTTAACGCAACCTGGAAGCCACCCATTTGAAAGTCATATTGGACAGTTTTGAAGAAGGATAGGGAACAACATTGGAGCCATTCTAGAAGGAATTTTTGGCACTACTTAGGATTGTATTGAAGATCACTTGAAGTATACTTGATGGATTCTAGGAGCGTATTTATATAAGATTGGTAGCTGACTTGAGGACCTTATTGACAACAGCTTGGTGAAAGAAATTTGGACACCTTTTGGATTTGTCTATTATCAACATTAAAGACCCCTTAAAGGCATCAAAAGAAGCAACTATTGGAGACCTATTCTTTTAGACATGATGTTGGAGAAAATGTTGAAGGTAATTGTGAAGACCCTTTATAGATATTCTTGAAGACTTTAGAGATATCTTTTAGGACTTTCTAAAGAATATTTTGGAAGTATTAAAACATTGAAGCCACCTTGAAGAATTGAATCAAATTAAGAGGGTTGGAGCCCTAGAGGATTGGAGTCCTCACACAAGGTTAGAGCCTTGTGGAAAAACAGGTCGGAGCCTAAATTGTTGAGAAGATTGGAGTCATCAAGTAGACCAAGTTGGAGTTGTGGATTGTATAGGTTGGAGCCTAGTTTGTAATTGAAGATTGGAGTATTCATCTAGGGTTGGAGCCCTAAAAGAGTTATAAGTTTTTATTCTACAAATTGGAATTTGAGTTCTTATCAAAGGATTGATGTCCTCATCATTTTATTAATAGAAATATTCTTTTGTTGTACATCTTGTGTTCTTGTTTAATAACATTAAATGGCATAATTTAACTATTGAAAATAAATATTGATTCATCCCCTATCAGTATTTCCAACATGGCATTTTTCAGGTTCTCAACTTCCAAAGTTGTTTTGAGGCCATAAATTACATTTCTTAGGGAAATGGGCTGATGGTAGATGTAAATTTTGCTAAAAATAAAAAATTGTACTCCTCGGATATACCTTTCCAATGGCCTATCGTAATTTCCAAACAAAGATCATATGCCAAAATTATGACCTCGAGAAGTTGAAATTCTAACTTACCTCATCGGGGCCCATAAGCCTTTGGCGCTTCATATTCTAGGGTTAGGTTTTTGGATGTTTAAGTTGAAATATTCAATTTGGCATTGTAATGAAGGCCATTCATGCATTTCAATGAAGATAGGTAAATTTGTTATGAAACCATCTCACAAAAGGATAGAAAAGATAGATCAACAACTTCGAAATAAGCCTCTTTGAGGGGGCATTCTCCTTTACATTACATAAATGAACAATTGTTGGATGATCAAATGACACAACCTCCTTTCTATATATAGGAGTCTAAGGGATCACAATATAATTAGAGCCGACATAACAATAATAATGTAAGGGCACCATGATAACAATAGTGGGCTTCTATTAGGCACAACAATAACAATAAGGGGGCTACACTAAAAACAATGAGGGAATAGTGGGATTCTATGGGGCACAACAATAACAATAAGGGGGCTACACCAATAACAATGTGGGAATACACTAGTATTATAGGGACCTAACAAAATTTATATCACTTCACTAAAATGCATACACATGCTTTATTTATTGGTCAATTTGAGTAATAAATTGAAGAGTGTGTATTTGATCATTCTCCAAATTTATACTTTTCATATTTAAAATTTTAACATTGTAATATTTTTCTTCAATTTATTACTCAAATTTAACATTTAATCTTATGTTTTTTATAATTCATGTATAATATATTATGCTTTATATGTTGATGATTTATGATCTAACATGTTTATTATGCACACTCTTTGAACTACTTGCTATGTATATGCTTCTCTGAATTGTGTTGCAGTTTTGGTCACTTTGGAAGAAGTAGAGGGTTTGAACCGTACGGGATCAACATCAAATGTAGGACCTCCGGGTACATTTCACAAACCCAAATTTATTATTGTTCCTAGTTTTCTTGCTTAAATTTATTCTTCTTGTTGATACTATGCCTTCTATCTGTTGAGGTTGTCAACACTTACCTTAGGGAAGATTTTGCCACAAACAATCCTAATCAAATCAAGCATATGAACACAATTTTTGGAGCTCAGTAGTAATTGGTAATTATTGAGTTGAGCACCTCACTAATTAATCCATATATTTGAGGAAGATCAATGATAGTATGGTTGATTCTCCTAATTTTTTGAGAGTGTGTGGGTATTCCATTTTGAGGAATTGAGATTGAGTAGATATTGTAGCAGTTGCTCACATAGTTTTTCAGTGTTTTTATCATAATTGTGTATGCAAATTTCAGAGATGATTTGAGGAGAATTTGTGAGTTTTTGTGTTGCAGATGGAAATGTTGTTTGTGGTAGAGAATTGATAGCTTGTGGTGTGTTTGAGAGTAGTGATTTTTGTGTAAGAAGAAGTGAAGAATTTCCCTTCTCCGAGTAAGAGTTTTTGATTCAAATTTTATGTGTAGAATGATGGTGTTATTGGGTTGTTCATGTTGAGTGAATTGAGAACCTAGTGTCAAATATTCTAAAACGTGGTTCGCATGGAGGTTTCAGAGTAGACAACGATTTTGTGGATTCAGTAGAAGGAGATAATTTCTCCATCCAGTAGAGGTTGGATAGTCTAATGGTAGTTTGGCGAGGATCATTGGTCGTGGGAGATTCCACCAGATAGATTTCTATAGTTTCCTAAGAGAAACATATTTCCTATATGATAGGTTCCAACATACTGTGAAGGAAGCTGAGTCTTTCGGATTATGGGTTTAAGCTAAACCATATAAAATTTGTTCAATATACTAATAAAAGAATTTAGCAACACAATAACAACAAGGTGGTTTTCTCCCAAAAGGGTTTCCACCATAAATATTTGTGTCTTCATGCGTGCTTATTTGTGTTGATGCTTTCCATGGTTATTGTGCTTTGATTTTATTATTGATTTCATATTTTGATAAGATAATATTGTGGATGTGTGTTGCAAATTATTAATCCAGAAAAAATATTTAAAATTAATATAAAATCCATCACTACTAATTCACCCCCCCCCCCTCTCAGTAGTGATCTAGTTTCCAACACTATGTGGAAATTCAATGTTATTTCTGTAGTATTTTGGTGGTACTTGGGTGGTATTCCTGGAGCAGTTCATTTATATTTTATTTGGAATTATTAAAAATCTTGTGAAAACAATTACAATTGGAACATACCTATTTCAAGAGAGGATAGATCTCGGCCTAGAAGGAAGAATAGACCTCAATCAAATAGAAACAAAAACTTGACCTTGTTCCTCTGTAATTTTTTTTATTATTTCATTGTTATTATCCCTATCCAATCTTAACTATTGTAAAGATTGTGTGGAATACATAACCAACATTTTGGGCCTCCTTCAAATTCTTTCTTAATGGTATTTGAGTGAGAATAGACGTTAGCAGTAAATCTCAAGCTTGCAATCAACAAACCTTAGTTTTGATAAGTATCAAACATAAAACTTATAAAACATTTGTGAAGACATTGCAATGTTCTACTTTCTATAGTAGGACTTTTTGAAGTTTACTTGGAGAATTCATTCATGGAGACTTTGTGAATATGATGTTGAATATATCCTTTAAATTTTGATGAAGCTTTTTGAGATCGGTTGAAGCATGGCATAGACTTGTTGAGGGAACATTGAAAGGTATTCTTGAATAATTTTCTTGAAGCCCTTCTTTACATACTAGAAGAAGATCTTGCAACAATGTTAACGCAACCTGGAAGCCACCCATTTGAAAGTCATATTGGACAGTTTTGAAGAAGGATAGGGAACAACTTTGGAGCCATTCTAGAAGGAATTTTTGGCACTACTTAGGATTGTATTGAAGATCACTTGAAGTATACTTGATGGATTCTAGGAGCGTATTTATATAAGATTGGTAGCTGACTTGAGGACCTTATTGACAACAGCTTGGTGAAAGAAATTTGGACACCTTTTGGATTTGTCTATTATCAACATTAAAGACCCCTTAAAGGCATCAAAAGAAGCAACTATTGGAGACCTATTCTTTTAGACATGATGTTGGAGAAAATGTTGAAGGTAATTGTGAAGACCCTTTATAGATATTCTCGAAGACTTTAGAGATATCTTTTAGGACTTTCTAAAGAATATTTTGGAAGTATTAAAACATTGAAGCCACCTTGAAGAATTGAATCAAATTAAGAGGGTTGGAGCCTTAGAGGATTGGAGTCCTCACACAAGGTTAGAGCCTTGTGGAAAAACAGGTCGGAGCCTAAATTGTTGAGAAGATTGGAGTCATCAAGTAGACCAAGTTGGAGTTGTGGATTGTATAGGTTGGAGCCTAGTTTGTAATTGAAGATTGGAGTATTCATCTAGGGTTGGAGCCCTAAAAGAGTTATAAGTTTTTATTCTACAAATTGGAATTTGAGTTCTTATCAAAGGATTGATGTCCTCATCATTTTATTAATAGAAATATTCTTTTGTTGTACATCTTGTGTTCTTGTTTAATAACATTAAATGGCATAATTTAACTATTGAAAATAAATATTGATTCATCCCCTATCAGTATTTCCAACATGGCATTTTTCAGGTTCTCAACTTCCAAAGTTGTTTTGAGGCCATAAATTACATTTCTTAGGGAAATGGGCTGATGGTAGATGTAAATTTTGCTAAAAATAAAAAATTGTACTCCTCAGATATACCTTTCCAATGGCCTATCGTAATTTCCAAACAAAGATCATATGCCAAAATTATGACCTCGAGAAGTTGAAATTCTAACTTACCTCATCGGGGCCCATAAGCCTTTGGCGCTTCATATTCTAGGGTTAGGTTTTTGGATGTTTAAGTTGAAATATTCAATTTGGCATTGTAATGAAGGCCATTCATGCATTTCAATGAAGATAGGTAAATTTGTTATGAAACCATCTCACAAAAGGATAGAAAAGATAGATCAACAACTTCGAAATAAGCCTCTTTGAGGGGGCATTCTCCTTTACATTACATAAATGAACAATTGTTGGATGATCAAATGACACAACCTCCTTTCTATATATAGGAGTCTAAGGGATCACAATATAATTAGAGCCGACATAACAATAATAATGTAAGGGCACCATGATAACAATAGTGGGCTTCTATTAGGCACAACAATAACAATAAGGGGGCTACACTAAAAACAATGAGGGAATAGTGGGATTCTATGGGGCACAACAATAACAATAAGGGGGCTACACCAATAACAATGTGGGAATACACTAGTATTATAGGGACCTAACAAAATTTATATCACTTCACTAAAATGCATACACATGCTTTATTTATTGGTCAATTTGAGTAATAAATTGAAGAGTGTGTATTTGATCATTCTCCAAATTTATACTTTTCATATTTAAAATTTTAACATTGTAATATTTTTCTTCAATTTATTACTCAAATTTAACATTTAATCATTAGTGTAAACGATGGAAAAAATAAATAAGTAGGCATTTTTACACATATGGTGCATTGTAACATAGTTTAAGTATAGTGTATTATGTAGTAGTCCAAAGTTCACACTTGGGGTGTAGTTGGTTTGGCCTTAGAATGCATTTTTGTATTGACTATGAAAATGGGCATGTGGTATCAATTACTATTTTGGTAAACTTGGATTTTATTCTAAACTATTTATTTTGGTAATTTTATTATGAAAAGGTATAGTAAAGGTTGGTGTTTCTAGGATAGAATATTTATTTGTCCATTTAACATTAACTATAATCCTTGGTATGCCTTTCATTAAGGCGCTCAACCCTAATTTTACATGGAAAATAGGCAAAATTGGATCTTTTTTACACAATAGAAAATTGTCCATCAAATTAAAAATTGGTAACTCTACAATTTTTTATAATGATTAAAGGCACATTATTCAATTTGAATCATTTAATTTGGCTTTGTAATGAAGGGTGAGAGTGAATTGATTTAATCTAGCGAAAATTAGCTTACTCCACTAAAATGCATGCCTAAGCTTCATTTGTTGGTCAATTTGAGTGATTTAAATTGAAGAGTGTGTCTCTATCTCTTTTCCACCTTTCTACTTTTTTCGTATTTACAGTTTTTCCTAAAATGTTTCTACTTCATATTTATTTCAACGTGCATAATTTTACATCAATGTGCATTTTGTCAAAGTTGTGTATAAGTGGGAACAATACATTTGTACTCATTTTGGAAAACCTATTGCATGTGTATATAGTTTCAGTATTGTGTAATTATCTGTCAATCCAAATTTCAATATCTAGGCCAGACTTGGTTTAGCCATTTAGTGCATTTTTTTACTAACTATAAACTTTAATACATAGTGATCCAAATTGGATCATTATATTTTTTTCATCCATCTCGATGCATTCAAAGTGGAAAAATTGGAGGAAATATTTCATGGGACCATTTTTACCAGTGGGACCTAGTTTGGCAAAATGGGGTTTTAAACCTTCTGGGAATGTTTTGAGGCATCGAACAACATTTTTTTTTGGTAAAACTTTGTCACTTTAGAGCCACACCTTTTCATGCTATTCTACAAACAGAGATATTTCCAGTGGTGAAAGAAGTGCGTCAATCAGAGTCTGCATGCAAAATTTATGCCAATCATAAGTTGACCTTCTTTTTTTCACACATATAGTTCGGGAGGCTATCGTGACAACCCGCATTATTCATGGAAAAGGGGCTAGCCACATGTTTTTTATGTTAAATACTCTAGAAGAGTCTATATTGTAACTCTAGTTAAGAGTTGATGTAGTCAAACTTAACCACTAGTAGACTATTGGGATATGTTATAACTGGGCCACTAAGAGGAAGAGACATTACATTCTTTCAAGATAATTTTGTCCCATAGTTGAGCAAAGATATCCAGGAGAGATAGGAGGTAGAGCACATAGAGAGGATATGTGCACTACAACAGCCCACAGGCCACAGACATTACTTCTTTGTACTTGCAACCATATTTCCAGACAGAGAAAGAGAGTGAAGCAACCTCACCTTCAAGATGGGTTTTCTCCCAAAAGGGTTTCCAAGAGCATATCTTATGTCTTAGGTGTGTGTGAGAGATTATTTTTTTCATTCTCTACTTTTCATAATTTCCATTCACATCATGCACTAATTATAGTTAAATTTACAGATCTAGAAGTTTAATAAAATTGTAATAGTGTAAAAACTAAAAATTTTAATATATTATTTCAAATTTGTTGTGACAAACTAAAGTGGAATAACCATGAAAGTTTACAGATAAATTAGTATCAAATGTTATTTTGGTATGCTTGGATTTCATTATAGAAGACTTATTTTGGATAACTGAGTATGAAATGATGTAGAAAATGTTTGTATATCCAAGTTGGAATATTTTTATTTTCATTTACTATTAGCTACAAGTCCTGATGTGCATTTCACTTAAGCAATTAACCATAATTTTCAACCCTTGCTACAAAAGGAAAATTTGGAGTTTTTTGCATAGAATAAAGTATTTTGTGTTAAATTAAAATAAATAAATAAAGAAATGGAATTGTATAAAGGTATGTACTTACTCAATACAAAATCTTTAGGTTGAATAATTCAAATTATCATTCTAATGAAGGTTAGGAATGTATTTTGACGAAGCTAGCCAAGATTTCCTCAATTCACTAAAATGCAAACCCAAGCTTCATTTCTTATAAAATTTGAGTGATTCAAACTAGAGAGTGCATGCATTTTCATTTTACACTTTTATGCATTTTCGTATTTTCAGTTTGTGTCTTACATTTTCTCTTTTGGGTTTCCTTCAACATATATAATTTTCCATTGGTATGAATTTTTCCAAAATGTTGTATAAGTGGTAAAAATAGGTTGATATGCATTTTTGCGAATCTAGTGCATACATATGTTTAATGTTTTCTAATTATTTCCCAATCTAAATTTCATGCCTATGGTGTACCTAGTCAATTCCTTGAGTTCATTTTGTACTCACTAGGAAATTTGACAAATAATATCAATTGTTATTTTGGGAAACTTAGATTTAAACATAAAATCATTATTTTAGATAACTAACTAGATATTTTGTCGGAAATGTTGGAAGCTCTAGGTTGGAATATTTTTGGTTCTCATTTACCATTAGCTATAGATCCTATTATGCATTTCTTTGAGGCACTTAACCTTATAAGAAAGTGGAAAATTTGAAGGTTTATTACACAGAATAAAGTTTTGTATATAAAATTAAAAATTTGGAATTGGAGGAAGGTTTGTAATTAAGAAACACAAACTTTGCAAGTTGAATTATTCAATTTGTCCTTATATTGAAGATTGGATGTCCATTTTAGTGAAGCTAGCCAAAATTTTCATGTTTCACACCAACTTAAAAATTAAATGATTTATTCTTGCTATAGCAATTTATTTTGCATGGAAGATTATCTATCTAATTTTAGAACACTTGGACTTTACTTGAACAATATAAAATATAAAATAAGAATAACCAATTGATATACATTATTATTTCTAATCTTGATAGTGCATATTCCATTTTTGTTTCCTCTTTTAATTCTACTAGAAATGCTATAGGGGCTTTTTGAGTAAAAAAAAACTTCCCCATAACATTTCTTTCCTTTGTCATATGATGAAGGAAAATTGGATTAGAGCCCTACTTATTTCCTTGATTTTTGAATTTTTATGAACTAACCATATAACTTAAAAATTTTCATGAAATGAGTCTTGAACACCCTTCTTAGATATCACTAGGCATTGAGAGATTCCTTTTATTTTTTTCCTTAACTTTTTGACAAATTTTCACCTTGTTGTAGCCTTCAAAGCTTACAAAAATTTTCTTTGTTGAATCACATTGAAACATCCTTCTATTGTGATATATCACACAATCTTTTTTTAAGTGCAATATATTGTATTTCATGGAAATTTGTTTCTCCATGACAAAGGAATACCTCGAAATTTTTTAAGAAGCCTTGATAGGTCACTCCTAACAAAGTTTTCATTCCTTGTGAGATATCACAGCTAAAAATTCTCTTCCACTAATATATCACAATATTTGAAAATTTTCAGGACCACACATTTGTTGAATTTTTAGCCTTATTGCACAATAAGATACATTTCTTCTTGACACATCATACCTTAAAAACATTCAAAATACTTGCTAGCTTACAAACCTAACAAATTTGTTGTACAATACTAAAATATAAATGAAATGTCATGCTTAAAATGACATAAATAAAAACACATTTTGTTTCCTTTTGGGTTCTTATCATGAGGTCATATGATGGACCTGTCATTTGGTGAGTTCATAGTTGTGAAAGTTAGAAGAAGCAAATCAAGAACAATCTTACCTCACCAAATTTTAAAAAATCCTTCACTAAATATGCTTCAAACAAGGTATGAACATTTAAAATCAAATGTAAACTTTATGTGTGTGGCCACTTTGCTTTACTTTCTTCTCAACTTATTGTAGAGACTCTTTTTTCTTTTCTTATTTTGGAGATAATATTACAACGGCATACAAAAAAAATGATGCTCCATGCTCGTTGTACCAAGTCCTTAATTGTGGTAGTTTCAATTCACACATTGTGGCCAGTGTAATTCAGTGTTGCCATGGTGGGACGAGGACATTGTAAAATACTTGGCCTGCCACATTCCCTCCTCCTTTCTATGCTTTTCTTGTTTGTAAAATACTTGTCTTACCACCTACTCACCTCCTTTCTATGATTTTCTTGTTTATATCTCTGGGATTTTGTTGCATTATTCCAATTCCATTTCATTGTACTCTCGATCAGGTTCTTGGGCTTCTATTGCATTATTGCAATCCCATTTCATTGTACTCTTTCTCATGTTCCTACCCATTGGGGATTACTAAGCATATTATAGATTATTATTATCTCTGCAAGTCCCATAAACCAAACCACCAAATTAAGTAGGGCTCCTTAAAAGAGTGTACTTATCCTTCATAATTTGGGGAGATTAACAACCCTTATCCTCCATAGTTAGTTATGGTGAAAGTATTATCCATTGGGGATTAGTATTCATATTGCATACTATTATTATCTATCCAAGTCCCATAAACCAAATTGAGTAGCGCTCGTTAAAAGGTGTGTTTATCCTTCACAATTTGTGGAGATTGACCATATTTACCCTCCAAAATTAGTTTTCGTAAAAGCCCCAACCTCTTTAATTATTCTCACCACTTAGTTATGGTGAAAATTTGACTTTCGTTGATTTTCCATGGGTCTGTTGAATTCAACAATTCAACTAATTTGATAATTTAACTGAGAAACTAATTTATCTCATAACATTTTTGGAAAAAAGATATTGTCAAATTTATGGAGAAAATTTTCTATTTCAAAATACAATGTATTGGGTCTCCAAAGTTTTCAATGCATAGATGAATGAAATCAATAGTTGAGCTATATGATTGGTAGAGACAAGTATTGCACTAGTCTCGACATTTTCAGTTGGCTAGCATTTTCTTAAAAGTACTTTCATTGATGGGTATTTATATTATCCTAATCTATGAGCTTGGCCTAATTAGATGTACAATTTCCTTCTCTCTATTTTTTTTGTTTCAATATGAACAATTTGGCTCATTTATGAAAGACAAGTTCAAAAATAAATAGATAATAGAATGTTAGAGTCGGATACATACAAAAATTGGAGAAAATATTATAAGATATGGATAAACTAGGACAAGGAAAGAAAAAATAAACACAAGAAAAGGTCAATAATATAGAGAATCTTAACCTAGGGTATAAATTGAAATAGATAAAACAAGCTAAATAACAATTTGTTCCTAAATAGTATGGAAAGAAAACTGAATATCAAAATCATCAAAAAGAAAATGAGTAAGCTCATAGAGTTAGACCATGAGGGTAAGAAAAGAGCCTTATATCTCATAGTT
This sequence comes from Pinus taeda, assembly GCA_000404065.3. Taxonomy (NCBI): domain Eukaryota; kingdom Viridiplantae; phylum Streptophyta; class Pinopsida; order Pinales; family Pinaceae; genus Pinus; species Pinus taeda. The sequence goes on from APFE031607212.1 coordinate 58,565, forward strand.
TTTAGTTTAAAAGAGAAAAACTATGAGGAAGAACTACAAAATAAGTTACAAATTGAAATAACTTATGTTACATAAGCAAAGAGGTATGGAGAAATAATTGACAATAAAGATAGGTTAATTCATGTTAAGGTAAGCTTTGATGACCATATATATAAAATCCTCAACAAAACTCCAAGTATAAAAGGATATGCAATATTTAAAATTGAAGATCATATTCCACAAGAGTAAGTTGAATTAAGGAAATAAGTTCAAAATATAATAAAGAAAATAGGCAAAAATTAGGAAATTGATTTTATACTACTTGTTGAAAAGTGGGGGCATGGAGAATTTAATGTTATTAACATAAAATGATTTGCCTTATTGTTGATATGGAACAAAATATATACCTTCAAGTGATCATAGGCATAGCTTTAATTAATTAATAATAATAATAATAATAATAATAATAATATAATAATTAATTATTATTATTATTATTATTATTATTATTATTATTATTATGAAGAAAAAAGAAAAAAAAAATCCTCAAATTAGGCTTCACAAAAAAGCCCTTACAATTCATTCATGTGGATGAAGGTCATATATATTAATGCTAAAAATATTTGTATAGCAATTTATTATTTCATTCCTATTAACTTTACCTTTTGATGAAAAAAATGATCTTAAGAGAAGCATCCTTACAATAGCTTAGAACCAGATATTTATATTTTGAGAAACTACAATAATAACATCTATCTAGGAAACTTTAAGGCTAAATCAACAACTAATCAAGTTATAATTTTAAGCAATGATTCCCACCCCAATCCTTTGTGGTTAGATGAGAATCTTGTTTTAGCTAGTAAACATAAAAGAAACATTGAATATTTGGTTAAGAATTGTTTAGTACCAAGTTGATCAAGCCTTGTAGTTCTCGAGATATAATAATTTTCAATGGTCTATTTAGTGGATAAAATCCAAATAGATGACTTGGATTCACATGATTTGTAGTAGTGTTATAGATTATGTGATATTTGTAATCCTTGAATACAACCGAGTAGTAAATTTTGACGTTCTATATGACCATGACCTTGAATTTGATAAAATACCTTTAACTCCAACTCTAAACTTATCATGCACAAAATCCATATTGAAGATAATTTTGATAACCAAAAACATTTTATTTTTAATAAAAATAACCGTAATATTTTAAAGGATTTAAATAATCAGCTAAATCTCCTATCAATTTAAAAAAATATTCATGGCCTCTATTGGAGTTTTATGAAAACCCGTTATACTTCCATCGATGCGTTCTTTATCAAGTTATTTTGTAAAAATGAAAATAGAATAGCCAACCCTTTGTATAATAAATAATGTAAGATTTTTAGAAAACCATGAGGGATTATTCTAATGGGTCCTTAAAATATGACATGATAATATATACAAAGCCTTAATCAAAAGAAAAAACTGCACTATATAAATGTGACAACCCTTTTTTCTACACCCCATGTATATGTCACTATGTGGAATTGTTATGTATTTTTATGTGAAAATTCAATTGATAGGACATGGATTCAAATATATGGGGAGCAAACGCTGCTTGTGTGGTGTTAAAATCAGGCCACATCCACCTCATTTACTTCCATTACCTATCATCCTGATGGATTTAAGAGCCTACACCAATAGAAATAAATTTTTAGTATGGGAAACCTAAGTGGAGAATTATGAGCTAGCTAGTTAACAATGATTGCAACAATAAAATATATTTTCAGATACTCCATACACCTTACCATGGCACCGCAATACTCATATGTTTTCCCATTATGGCATGCCTATCTTTCCTTGGGATTAAAAACATGCAAAACGTTAATCTTTTCACATAACAACAAAATATAAACTGATCTCCCGAGAGTGGTGGCTACAATAAATTCAAAATAATGCTAGAAAATTTTTCTTAGTTTGGCACTTATAAACTCCCACCATCCACCACCCTACCTTATTGCAACATATCCCATGTAAAACATATGAAACATTGTTTATTATTTCAAGGTTTATGTGGTACTTTTTACATCATTGAAATACCAAGTCCTCTCTTCTTATCAACATCATTTACAATCCCATAAGCCGAAGCTCATTTTATAGAGTTTTGAAGTGTTAAAAATAAATAGATAAAACACAAAAAAAATTAACTTGGTCACCTTTTTTCTCTTGCTTTTATAGTAGCTCTCTCATATCACGATAGAAACAACCATTGTTGGAGTTTAGGTCCCTCATTGCCACTGATCCTCATGAATCTAGTGTTGATTGGGATTTGGCCTGTGTTGTTATGCCATTGGACTGACCTTTCCCATAGTAGCCATCATTCAATTGACAGAGTGGTCAGACTCATATCCATAAATTTGGCCCACATTGTTTTCCCTTCTCTAAACAATTTTAGAGGCGCTTCTTGTTGTTGCTATTGAAGAAGTCGATGGTGTTCTTTTATATGGATTCATTGTTTATGAGGGAATTGAAATCCAATAATAGTGGTTGAACATCGTGATGAGAGAGAGAAAGCGACAAAATAGGAGAAACTTACAAAAGTGATATAGAGGAATACATGGAACTTGGTATAAATGAAATGGCGTGCTTAAAACAAAATAAATAAAAACACTTTTTTTTTTTAGTTTCTCATCATGAGGTCATATGATGGGTTTTTGATGATGCGGACCATAAGGATTGCAATTAAAAATCTACAAACATAGAAAAATGCACATAGTTAATGCACTTCAAAAATCAAATCAATTCGTTAACAAATAAAATATTTACAGGAGAACTATTGGTCTAATAATTGGCCTCATTCCTCTCTCTTATTCACACACACCCCTTCACCTGAATCATTGATTTATACAAATGGATCTTAACCCAAAGTTGGTTCTAGATCCTAACAAACTCCTACAATTTCTCGCTAGGTCCTCCCATGATCCATAAAACTCTCACCTAATCTCTTATCTCTAGATGACATCTAACTAACCCTCAAATCTCTCTACTCTTCCCAAATATTCTCGAACTCTCTCCTATTTACAATAATTCTCATTCTCTCCTAAAAATATAGGAAAATACAATAATCCTAATGTGATCCTAACTTAGGGAACTAACTCCCTTGGTAAACACTCAACCCTAAGTTAGATGCTCCTACATCAACCTTTCATTTGGTGAGTCCATAGCTATGACAGGTAGAAGAAGAAAATCAGGAACAATATTACCTGACCAAAGTTTCAAATGTCCTTCACTAAATACGCTTCAAACAAGTTATGAATAGTTAAAATCAAATGTGAACCTCTTGTGTGTGACCACGTTGCTTTACTTCCATCCGAATGTTAGAAACTATAGTAAGAAAGGCTAAATTTGACTTGTGCCTTAGTCAAATTTAGTAATTCAATTTTCCACATCAGCAGGATGGCTTGGATGGAAGTTAGCTAGAGTGTCATGACCTTGTCTACTGGTTAACTCAATCAATTCGAATTTAAGGCTAGAAGTAGAGTTGTGTATGTAGCGATTGCTAAAATTTAGCAAACTAGTTCAGCTATTTTCAGTTTGACTCAGTTAACTGAGCTCAAGTGCCTATTTGATTCAATTGAAGGTTATTTGAGTAGTAGAATTGTTGTTAACTCAGTGATCTATGAGTTAAACTAGTCAATTAGTTAAAAATGGCCTTGAAATCCATGGAATTTGAATTTCCTAGATGGAGTGGAGAAAAAGGCACATAGTAATTATCAATTGTATACTAGTTGAGTGTATAGGCTTGGCATTTAAGAAAGTGAATAATTCATTGGGAATTGTGCAAGCAAATAGGAGAAAATTCATTTCTTTTAGGAGATAATTTCCTCTAGGATTGCACAAGGAAATAGGAGCTAGATGGGGCCTTCAATTGGCTAAGTGTTGGCTAGAGTAAGACAATCAGCGGGAGAACAGGTTTATAGTGCAGGTTGCACTTCAAGATTGAAGAATACATTGCAATAGTTTCTAATTCTCATATGATTAATGAAAAGTATCGAAAGGGGTTTTTCTTAGATGGGTTCCCATGTAAATCATTGTGTTCTTGTGTTGTTTTAATGGTTGAGTGTCATTGCATGTGTTTCTAAATTGTGATTTCCATTCCACAGAATTGTAGAGGAAATCTGTAACCTCTTGATTTCAATTTGATTTCATCGATAGTAGAAAGTTTCTATTAATTTCTACACCCAAGTTATTGTGGAGACTCTTTTTCCTTTTCTTATTTTAGAGATAATATTAATGGAAAACAAAAACAATGATGCTCCATACTCATTGTACCAAGTCCTTAGTTGTGGTAGTTTCAATTTATGCATTGTGGTCGATGTAATTTAGCACTGTCATGGTCGGAGGAGGACATCGTAAAATACTTGGCATGCCACCTGCCTTCCTCCTTTCTGTTCTTTTCTTGTCTGTAAAATAGGTGGCCTGCCACTTGCTCTCCTCCTCTATGTTCTTTTCTTGTTTGCATCTGTAGCCTTTTGTTGCATTATTCCAATTCCCTTTCATTATACTCTCACTCATATTATTTCCCAATTTGGATTACTAAGCATATTATAGACGATTATTATCTCTCCAAGTCCCATAAACCAAATCAAATGGGGATCCTTAAAATAGTGTACTTGTCCTTCACAATTTATGGATATCGACAACCTTTATCCCCTACACTGAGTTATGGTAAAAGTCCCAACCTCTTTGGTTATCCTCTATAGTCACTTATGGTGAAATTCCTAGTGTTTTTGATTTTTTATGGGTTTGCTGAATTCAACAATTCAACTAATTTGAACTTATTTAACAGAGAAATTGATTTAACTGAGAACATTTTTGGAAAAAAGAAATTGTCAAATTTATGGAGCAAATTTATCTATTTTAAAGAAGAATGTATTGGGTATCCAAATTTATCAAGGGACAAATGAATGAAATCAATTGTTGAATTACGTGACTAGCATAGACAAGTATTGTATTGGTCTCTACATTTTCATCTAGAATTTTCTTAAAAGTACTTTTAGTGATGGATATTTCTACTACCCTAATCTATGAGTTTGGTGAGTTTGGACTAATTAGATGTAAAAATTCCTTCTCTCTATCTTTTTTTGATTCAATATGAACAATTTAGCTCATTTATGGAAGACAAGATTAAAAAATGGATTGACAATATAATATTAGAGTTGGATGCTTAGTTGCAACAAAAGGAGAATAGGTTATAAAATATGGAAAAACAATGACAAGGAAAGATAAAACCAACACAAGAAGAAAAGGTCAATAATGTAGAGAATCTTAACATGAGGTATAAATTGAAATAGATAGAAGAAAATCTAAATAACAATTTGATCATAAGTTATAAGGAAAAGAAGTTGGATTTAAAAAGAATCAAAGAAAAATGAGTAAGCTCATAGAGTTAGACCATGAGGGTAACAAACTCTATGCATAAAAGGATACACAATATTTAAATGAAGATCTTATTACATAAGACCAAGTTGAATTAAGGAAATAAGTTCAAAAGGTAAAAAGTTCAATAAGGAAAATGGAAATAATTAGGAAACAAAAATATATTATTAGACATAGACAAAAAAGAAAATCATAAATAGAAATTTAGGATAGTGCGGATTCTCTCTCTGAATTATTATGTTTTACCATGGAGAAAACTTCCTATATTAACATTGATCCCAAGTGAAATTGATATTATACTACGTGTTGAAACATAAAAGGATTTGTCTTATTATTGGTATGGAACAATAGGTTCTACCTTAAAGGGATCACACACATATCTTGTTACAATAATAATAATAATAATTAAAAAAAAATTTAAAAAAAAACAAACAAACAAACAAACAAAACAGAAACTCACATTAGGCTTCACAACAAAGACCCTTTCAATTCGTACATGTGGATGGAGATCATAAATATTAATGCTAAAGATATTTATATAGAAGTTTATTATTTTATTCCTATTAACTCTACCTTTGATGAAAAAATCATGAAAAAATAAGTTAGAAAAAATTTGTCCTTATAATAACTTAGAACAAGATATTTATATTGTGAGAAACTATTGTAGTATCCTCTATCTAGGAAAATATGCAATAACTAGGAAATAGAAAGATATTATTAGACATAAAGACAAAAAGGATAATAATAAATAGAAATTTAGGAAAACCCAAACTATTATGTTTTACAATATATCAAGCATATTAACTTGGATCCCGAGTGAAGTTGGTATTATACTACTTGTTGAAAAGTGGGTGCATGAAGAATTTTGATGTTCTTATAAAAAATTATTTGTCTAATTGTTGGTATGGAAGAAGAGATCCTACCCTAGAGGAATCATAGGCATAGTTTATTACATCACCATTAATAATAATAATAATAATAGAAAAGAAAATTTCTCATCTTAGCCTTCAGGAAAAAAAAAAAACAAACAAACAAACAAAAAAAAAAAAAAAAAAAACAAACAAACAAACAAACAAACAAAACAAAAACAAACAAACAAAACAAACAAAAACAAAAAACAACAAAAAACCTTTCAATTTGTATATATAGATGATAAATATTAATGCTAAAAGGATTTATATAACAATTTATAATTTTATTCCTATTAACTTTACCTTTTGATGAAAAAAAAAATCTATACAAAAAAAATGTCCTTAGAGAAGCTTAGAATAAGATATTGATATTGTGAAAAAATATCACAATATCCTTTATCTAGGAAACTTTAAGGCTAGAACAACAACTAATTAAGTTATAATTTTAAGCAGTAATTCCTACTCGAATCCTCTATGGTCAAATGAAAATATTTTTTTAGCTAGTAGACACAAAAGAAACTTTAAATATTTGGTTAAGAATTGTTTAGTACCAAGTTGATCAAACTTTGTAGTTCTTGAGATCTAACCATTTTCAATGCTCTAATCAATGTCTAAAATCCAACTAGATGAATTGGATCCATGAGATTTGTAGTAATGTTATAGATTATGTGATATTTGATATCCTTTTATACAACCAAATAGGAAATTTTGACCTTCTATATGAACATAACCTTGAATTTGATCAAATATCTTTAACTCTGAGTCTAAATTTTGTCTTGCACAAAAGCCACATTGAAGATAATTTTTATAACCAAAAGCATTCGATTTTTGAAAAGAATAACACTATTATTTTTAAAGGATTTAAATAATTATCTAAGTCTCCTATCAAACAAAAAAAGAATATTCATTATCTCTATCATAATTTATGCAAACCCCATATATTTCCATCAATGAGTTATCTATCAAGGTATTGTGTACAAGGAAAAATAGAATGACCAACCCTTTGTATAATAAGTAATGTAATATTGATAGAAACCATCAGGGGTTCTTCTAATGATTCCTTAAAATAAGATAAGATAAATACATACAAAGCATTAATCCAAAGAAAAAAATGTACTATGTAATTGTGATAGCCCTTTTTGCTACACCCCATGTAAATGTCACTATGTGAAGTTATTCTGTAAATTTATACAAAAATTCAATTGATGAATAGGATGGAGAGGACATGGATATAGTGTTCTAGGGAGGAAAGGTTGTTTGTGATGTGTTAAAAGCATGCCACACCTGCCTTATTACTTCCATTACCTATCAACCTGACATATTTAAGAGACTACACCAATAGGCAATAAAGTTTTGGTGTGGGAAACCTGAGTGGAGGATGGTGCCCATATTTTCCCCTCCTTTTGGGATGTGATGGAGAGGGGATCACTATCTAGATAAGAATGGAAATCAACATGAAAACGAGAAAAGGGAACAAAAGAGAACATAACCATAGGTAATTGGAAAATAGTGTGGGATAAAAAAAACACTCAAGTAGTTGTGAAAGAAGAACTTCCCTAAGCTAGTGCTCTATGGTTGGGAAAAACATTCCTTGTGATTATGATGAGGCCTCATTCATATTTCTGTGTTTGATTAGCTAGTGAGAGGCTCAATGAATAGTTGAATCACTCAGTTATTGTTCAGTAGGCTAATAAACCACTAAGTTCTTATTGGATAGGTTGGTAAACCACTTCATTCTTGTAAAATGGGTTGACAAACCACTTGGGTGCTTCTTGGAAGGCTAATAAATCACTAGGTCGGTAAGTTGAGCCATTGTGCTTCTTTCTATAAAGAGATGATAAACCATTAAGTGTATATTGAGGAAGCTGATAAACCACTTAGTGCTTGCAATGTAAGTTGATAGACTACTTGGACGATGGGCTACAAACTCCTATAGTGTTTTCCTTGAAAATATAGTTGATAAACCACCTCAATAGTGTATTTAATCTCTTAGAACTAAGTAATACTCTAGTTGGGCCTTGGGTGAATCCCTGTGATTCGTCTTGGAGAGGAAGAGAGTCACTATGGTGCTTACTTCCATAAACCACCTAGACAATGGATTCCTTCTCTTGAATGTTTGAATGAACCTCAGTGTGAATCTCCCTTGACTAAGTATCTCCTTAGACTTTGAATCCGGCTCAGGCATGGTCAACTGCAAGAAATATTGTAGTGTAGTTGGCCTATGGTAGGGTGGAGTGTTGAAGTGCCTCCTTCAATTATCAACGACTTCAAGTTATTCAAAGAAGTATAATGAAATATGTCTTGAACTATGGATGATGAAATTTTTTGATATGTTATTGGAAAATTTATGGTTCATCACTACTCATGGAATGTTTTTGAATTCACTACATGCTCATGGTGAATGAGTTTCCTTTTATGTTTTTATGGTTATCTTTAATTTTTGGTGCTATGTGATTGTTATTATCTTCATGAATTGAAGGGGTACTTATATGAATATGATTGGTTGTTTGAGGTCTCTTAATTAACTTTTTATTAAATGTGTTTTCAATTATTGGACATGGTTATGAACTGAGTGGCTCATTTTATACTTAAGATTGTATACTATCTCACATGTTAATAAGGTAACTTATGTGTTACAGGTTTAATGAGGATTCAACTAGTGTTGATGGTCACTTGATTTAAGAGTGATGTAACAATTCTGGTTTGTTCACATTTGTATATTATTGTGATATCTTGAGATCTACTAATCAAAGCTTGGTTTCTATATTTCTAATGAAATATGGACTTTGGATCCATTTCTTTCTTTTTCTCAAGATGTAAGATAAATTAAGCTCTATTGGTACCCTTGAGTTCTTGTGGACATAGCCTAGTACCTTTGAGGATCTAATTCTTAGGATTTGGAAATTGTCTCAGAATCTAATATTGTGGGAGATGCCCTAGCCTTTAGTAAATTTAGGTAAATTTCCTTGAGTTCCCTTCTATGCAAAGCCCTATAAGTAATCCAAAACTTATCTAGGACCAAATGACCCTCTTATTTTACTTTGTATTTGGGGCAAATACTTTTTCATCTCCAAAGTCTTGTTTGTATATGGGTATTTGAGGGGCATATTTCCAATCTCATTCATGGATGCATCCATTGATCTGGGAATTTGTATGAATAAGGAATGTACTCATCGAAATTGGTTTGGCTTTAGTTTGAACTAGATTTTTTGATAAGCACAACTTCTAACCAGAGATTCAGGGTGGATCTAACATTGGAAGTTCCTTTGTGTGAGGGAAATATTGTATCCAAGACCTAGGGAATACAGATATGGATGATTTTGTGCACACACAAGAGGTCATGAATAATTCTAGGATCATATTTCTATTAAGCACACAAAATATGTTGAGAATGTGGGGGTCCGAGCTATGTCAATAATGGATAAATGTGTGACACCATGAATCAACCTAGAACTAGATATAACATAAAATTATCACATAACCTGGAGAGTTTGGGCTTGGTGCGGCTCATGAGTCTGAGTTTACTTGCCAAGTGTTGTTGAGACATAGTAATGACCACGTGGATGCCACATAGAGGCCATGAGCCATATGGGGTTGCTAGAAATGACATGGCAAGGTCACATGGGTCATAAATGGATCCTGTGGGAATTTCCTTATTAATGTGGTGTTGTATGATTGCTTAAAATTCTAATGGACATAAATTTCTACTTGGGAGTTGGATTAAGATATAATTTATATCATCGGAAATCTCTCAATGAGATGAATGCAATGGCAATAATTATTTTGAGTTCTCACAAAGTTGTAAGAAAGGGATTTTTGTAGCCCCATTTTCACAATAGACCTTAGAGGTCAGATTAGAGCCTTAAGTAACACCTTCCACAAACTAGAGTTGTTTAAGGTGGTGGGAGGGAGAGTTATAGAGTGGTATCATAGTAAAGGTTTAAACATTATACCTAGAGTTCTATAGGAACACCATGGATGTGAAAAATCTGGTGAAATAGACTTATAAAGATAAATTTGGAAGCTTTGTTAAGAGTTATAGAGTGGTGTTTGATATGATAGTTAATTTATATATATTTATATTAATTTTCGATTTACAGTTGATATGATTATTGGCATGAAAAAATACTGATATTTTTTTTTAACCTACATATTAATATGAGATTTGATGTTTCAACCAGTTTCACATCAACATGTTTCTTGCAAACAAACCAAGGTGATGAGTGAATATGTCTATTTGTGTTTGATTTAACTAATATTCATATGTTTGTGATAGCATAGAAGAATACACCAAGGTACAACAAGGAAATAAAGGAATGAGTAGAAAAATGGTACAATACAACACCAGTAGATCCCAACATAATCCAAAAGAGGACTCAGTTGGGAAGAGGAAGGAGGAAAACTCCTATGATTGAATGGACACCCTCAAGATCTTAGGAACTGAGTTGAAAATTTATGAGGTAGATAGTCAAAGTATTGTTAGAGCTCAAGAAAAGAAACTAGAAGTAAACATAATGATTTTGCAAAGCTTGTTAGACTACAAAGGAAAAAGCAACATGAGCTTGGTGCCAGCTATCTAGGTAGGCACAACTCCAAGCAAAGCTCATCCGAGATAAGGAAGAATGGATTAGAGACTAATTAGGAAGAAGGAAGCAAGTCAAAGAAGAGGCATAGTCTGGAAAGTGCATACACAATGAAAGGAGGAACTCCACTCAACACTCCAGAGAGAAGAAAGAACTGATAGTCGTGAATAGTTATTTAGTGAAGTAACTAAGATACATCACCAACAAGGAAGATGTGAGAAAAACATAATTGTAGAGGAATTCAAGAGAGAAAAACCCACTACTTTTGATGGAGAAGTTATGAAGGCTAAAGAGGCAGAAGCTTTGTTGTTGGGAATGAAGAAATACTTCAAAGTGCATGCTTATTCTCAAAACATGAAGGATAGAGTGGCAATTTTGAAATTGAAGGGAAAGGTTGATATATGGTGGGGGGATTTGAGAAATGTCAAGGAAATTAGAGAGAAATCACTTTCCTGGAGAATATTTGATAGATATTCAAGAGGGTATTATGGAAACAAAGTTAAAGAATTTCATGAGCATAAACCGGGGCAACTTTTTGTTTATATACTTCATATTTTTTGAGTTGTTGAGATATGTTCCATACATTAAAGATGACAAAGTCAATATTGAAAGATACCATAGTGGGATACCACAAACTTACCAAGACAAAATTGAGTTTGATGAGCTAAGAACCCTAAAGGAAACTATCTGAAAGGACAAATATTTCTATGAAAATTCCAGGCATAAGGTTGAGTTTCAAACATATTGGAAAAGGAGAGATAAGACCAACTTCAAGGGAAAAGGGTACAAATCCTTATGCTAGGAGGAAGGAATGTAAATTTCAAAACTCCTACCAAGAATTAGTCTTAGCAAAAATTCACTATTGCCAACAAACACTAACCCTCTAAGATAACAAGAGAAGAGGTTGAGGGGTTTAGGAAAGGGCCCTTGTAGTGTTGAACATGTGGAAAGAACCACATGCAGAGAGGCTTTCCTGAACAATAGTAAATTGGAACAAGGTTGTATAATGTGCAAGAGGAAGAAATGGTGAATGATGTGGCTCAAAACATGCCATCATACATGCCAACCATTAATATTTAGTAATCGATATGGAAGGTATGGTTGTTAACCAACATATTTTGATTTCGATCGACCTAGGTTCTAATTTAAACTATATCAGTTCAAAGTTCACACATAAATGTGTTTTGCTGAAGACAACCCATGAGAAATTGTGGTTGGTTTAGCCAACCACAAGAACCAAAAGTAAAATGATAGGTGTGGTGGAATCTTGCTCTATGATGTTAAGTGGCATGTCCACGTCAACCTCTCTCAACCTTTTACTATTGGGATTGTATGATGTACTAGTTGGCATGGTCTCGCTAGAGACCCATAAAACCAAATTTCACTGTTACAACAAGTCATTTGGATGCCTGAGCAATGAGGGGGATAAAGTGATGATTTATGGAATAAGGAAACCTATCACTATTAGTAAAATATCATCGATGCAAGTGAAAAGATGAAACAAGAAAGGTTGTGCCTTGTATGCAATCCACCAGTAAATAAAAAAACAATAAGAACAAAATGGAATAGCACCCAATGTTAAGGCAGTTCGTGTTGGAATTGATGTTGTGTTTCACGTGTATTGATGATGTAGGTGTTGTGTTGAAGTGTTTGATGGTTGGCATTGATGTCAGCCTTGGCATGTGTTGCAGATGATTATGTTTCTCTTGGTTATGTTGCTTGGCTTGTTAGTTGTAGGGTGTTTATCTTGGTATTGCAATTATAAGTATTGGTATTACTATGGCATCATTACCTTGGTATTGGTTTTTGTGTGGTCTAGGTTGGCACTTGGTATTGGCATGACATTTATTAGTATTACCATGTTATCTTCCTAAGGTATTGGCTTGGAGATTACCATGGTATTGATCCATGCTATTGACTTGGATATTACCATGGTACATGTGTCCATGGTACTGGGATAACCATGTTAGTTTCCCAAGGTATTGATTGCATATTGTTGAGGATATTTTGACATATATTATTGTGAGTATTTTTTAGTGGTTGTGTGGATTTCTTATGTGTGTGAGAGTGAGTGTTTGCTATAACATTTTTCCTTGCATATTTATTACCTATAACGATGTTGGGTGGTGTGATTATCAGACTTTAATTTTTAGATTGTGAGCAGCGAGGCTATTGAGTTTCTCATGTTGAGAAAGTTTGAGAGCCTAGTTTGAAAAATCATGAAATGTGGTTCAAATGGAGGTGTTGAGGGAGTTGAGGCTCATAGTAGACAATGTGTATATAAGGTGGGGCATTCTAGCAGATAGATCAATATGGGAAGAAGTTTCTCAAAAGTCCAGTAGAGTTAGGCGAGGCTGGTTAGTTGTGGTGGCTTCAAGTGAATGGTTGTTCGTAGAGTCATGAGAGAAGAGTCTTTCGAATTGATGTTGCTGGCAGATTGTCTCAATAGTTGAGTCTTCCAGCTACTAGGTGGTAGCTCATTTATGTAAGAATTTTTTCCAGTGTAATAGAATATTTGAGTAGTAAAGAAGCAAGTGGTTTTTCTCCATGGAGAGGTTTTTCCACCATAAAAGAGTGCATCCATTGTTGTGCAAGTCTCTGATATTGTTCATGGTGTTTTTACATATTGATTTTCTATATTACCTTACGAGTTATTCTTGGTTGTTTTGATAAAAATATTTAAAAATTCAATTAACTCTCACACTACTGATTCACCCCCCCTCTCAGTAGTAAGCTCATTTCTAACAATTGGTATGAGAGCAAGGTTTTCTCAATGAAACTTGATCGCCTAAGGCTATATCGTGGGACCATGACCAAAAATAGGAGGAAACAATCTCAGAAGAAGAAGAGCTACAAATAGGTTAAGAGTGTTGCAAAACGTGAAGAACCTCTTTTGTTGGTAGAAGTTATGGCAAATAATATTTTCACTGATGAACATTTTATTTCCTGTTGCCAATTTAGTGATGATGATTTTGGGGTTATTGAAGAAGTTGATGATCAGTTTTTTGAAGTTGATTCCTCAAGATGTGAAGAAGTTTTATTTCTAATGCAGGCATATGAAGATGAAGAGCTTAAGAGACCAGTGACTCTAGAAGTAAAAAAAAAAGCTCAACCATGATTAATGGAGAAGCTCTCACTAGAAAACAATGATTTGAAGAAGCTTCTTCATATTGTTGAGGAGAGAGAACATGCCTTTAAAGAAGAAAATTAAGATATGAAAAATAGGTTGGAGTTAGAAAGGAGAATTGAAGAGGAGACTCACATCGAACTCACAAATCAAATCAATCAATGTGAAAAACTAGAGGCGACATTAGAATAAAAAAATAGAGTCTGAAGAGAGGAAATGAGCCAGCAGTTGAAAACCCCAAAGCAGAAAGTTTGAGAAGTAATGAAGGAAGGAACCATCAAGAACATAATCCAAAGAATGTGTTAAAAAAAGGTTTGATAAATACACGTTGTTTCAGTGGTCATAAATTTGGGCATATTTCTGCAAATTGAGAAATAAAAATACAAATATTTTCAAACAAGACAAGCTGCTAGATCCAGAGAACTCACAAGCAGTCTGTCAAGGGAAAGTAGATCCATCATTCTCCAGGTGTAAACATTTTTTTTTTATGGGTACTCTTATGCAATGAATTTTGGGAACAAAGTTGTTCACTATAAAAAGCAACCATTTCCGCCTTATTTTGGTCCTATCAAATGTTATTTTTGTGATAATTTAGGCCACAAGGCCAAAGACTGTAAACTACCTATTTCCATCATGGAGTCCAGATGAAAGAAAATAATTCCTGGTGTGAATGCTTCCAACATGTATCAAACAAGTTTTGTAGGTGAAAACCAGGAGAATCTGGAAAAGAAAGGAGAGAAAAAGAAATTTGAGGCTAACTCACCCTCGGGGGGAGCGTGAAGCAAAAGAGCATAGATTCAGGGATAGCTCCTCCAAGAAAAGAAAGCTTCATCAGATTCAATAATGTTTGTTTGGATGCAAAGGTTTGAGAATTGATTTTATCTTCTGATCATTTTTTTTTAATGATCTGGTATAATTTATACCTTCTGTTTTAAACTGAACATGGAATGATGAAGATTTGCCTGCACAAAACAAAAAAACGATGGTTAGATTTTGAGAATAAATCATGAAAAGCGAAAAATAAAAATCATAGAGCGATGGAGATTTACCAAGGGTTAAAACATTGATATTTATCAAGAAATGGTGATGTACAAATCAAATTTATATAAAGCGATAAATATTTTCTTCCGAGTGCATGTCAGTGCGTTTTGGAAAAGGCACATCTGCATAAAGTCTCCATCAATCTGCTATGTGCATGAAAGTTAAATATTTTGGTATGAATGCAATTAATTATTTGAATTTCTTCCTAGTGGTCAGGTTTTGGTCGTGGGACTTTGTCAAAATTAAATGAGTTGATTTGGGAAGCTCGGTGACAAAATTCTATGAGTGTTTTATCGAAGAGTCGATTTGTTCCATTGGTTGAGAGAAATCATGTTGGCGGTAGTATGAACACCTTTTTTTTCTATTTATGGAGATAATGATTTGATAAAGTCTTGGTTGAGAGAAATCATGTTAGCAGTAGTATGAACCCTTCTTTTTTTTCTATTTATGGAGATAATGATTTGATAAAGTCTCAAATTTAATTATTTATTGGTCTTGTCTATGTGGGTGAGCATTTTGGTGCCACTCGGTTAAAAGGAAAGACAACATCTTTAACCACTATTATAATCTTTGCTCTCGAAATAATCTTGGTCTCGAAATAATCTTGCACTTGGTCTCGAAATAATCTTTAACCACTGTTATAATCTTACACTTGGTCTCGAAATAATCTTGGGCAATGTAATTTATTATCATCGTGAAATGTTGGATCCAATGTGGTCATTCGATTTCCTTTATGATGGATACTGGTTCAATAACTAGCCGTGTTATCACAGTTGTAGCAGATAAGAAACGTGTCTCTTGGTTTTAACTGTAAAGAGTTCAATATTTGGGAAAATGTTTTAGTGAGCTGAAGTATAAAAATTTCAGGATTTTGGAAAAAATATGGCATGCTGACATATCTAAATTTCAGGATTTTGGAAAAAATATGGCATGCTGACATATCTAAGAAGTTGAAGTCCTCCACCATGGCATAGGATACTTATGATAGTCAAGATACATACTATGATAGGCGGGATCTGTAGGTGACAATGAATATCACGGAAAGGATAGATATTACCATCGTTGGAAGTCCTTGTCGAAGCCCTAGGCTTGATAGGAGTCGTAATAGAAGCCTTTGGAATGGATCCGCAAGAAGGATTTAATGCAGGTGGTGATAACTATCCGAGCGGCAAGGCCAAGGATATAGTTGATGTATTCAAAGAACTGGAGAAAATTCGATGTGCAGCCATGGAATAGTGGCGACCTCTGGTCAAGGAGATGACTACAAAGTGTGAATTTATCTGCAGTGGCACAACTAAGCTCCCAAACAACGAATTGGATGAGAATGATAAGTCTACTAGAGAGTCGAGACAAAGAAGTTGAGTACGAGGAAGATAATGGTCAGGAGTTCATTGTCCAACCTTTGCCTGCGCATTTTCCTTTGCATGCGCCTGTCTTGGTTTCTCTTGGACCTGTAGAAGAGGAAGATGACAACGTGAGACCACCGACCAATAGGTGCTAGTGGTTGGGTGCCTCACATTTTGGTCATGAACTCGCATTAAAAGCAACAATTATCTATTGATGAATTATCAATTTTTGTTCTATGCGATCAATAAAATATGATCTTGTTTGAATTCAGGGATGTATATGAATGATTGAATGAGTGTATAGATGGAGTTGAGTGCCATGAAAGTTTAATGGGAGAGTGTTTCCAGTGGAGGAAATGTATATTAGTAGTAGCATGGGTGAATTTTTTTAAAGAAAAATAAATTACAACAGTTTTGAAGAGTCGAGAGAATAGCCTAGATCAAGTTATGAATTGAGCAAGATATAGAAGTCGTCATTCCTTATTTAGCATCGGTTGCTTCATACAGCGGAATACTCCAACCAAATTTTTTTGCTGCTATTATTTTCCACAATATGAGGACCGACCTTGGTGCTATTATCAGTGCAAACGTTAGTTGAGATCCTGATGTGGCACTGAAAATCATTGGTTTGGCTGATTGACCTGTTGTGTGTATATCCAATCGAAAAGAAGAACAAAAAACAAAAAAGGGGTTACCAAGCTATTAATATTTCTAAAGGGAAGACGTAGTGTTGAGTAATGGAAGTCATGTATCAGTCTCGATTTAGATAGGAAGATCATTAATCGAATGAATACATCAGGTTTTCCACTCTAAACATGAAGCAAATGGTTGTGTAGCTATGGATTATTCTAGTTTATGTAAAGTTGGTCAAGTTATATCTATATATATATCATTGGGGTTGTAATGGCAACAACAAAAAGAGGTTATACTAGTATTCAAAATATTCGACAAGCATGGCAGCCTTAACATTTAGTAGAGATGGTTGTTTGTTGGTTGTGGCATCAAGCTACACATTTGAGGAGGGTGAAAAATCGCATGATCGAGATGCCATTTTTGTACAAAGTGTAAATGAAGCTCAAGTGAAACCTTTTATGATTTGAAAATGTTGTATCAATGGAATTTATGGCATGGTCAAGCACATAGTGGAGCCTCAGTGGCTAGCCATCTAAGGAGGATAGTTAATAAAAACAATGTATTTTGGGGGATGACTGATTATTTGTTCCTCTCAGTGGTGGATTCAATTTTGGAAGTGAATGAGATAATGAATTTCCTCCACCTAGAAAGTGGATCCGACAAGGAATTACATCTAAAATCTTCAAGGATCTTATAGATGGTAATGTGATGTTTTGTAGTCATCATATAATGCAGAAAATTTTAGCTACGCTGGTACCTGTCAGGGAAAATTTTAAGAACCCCCCTAAATTTATAAGTATAATAAATGGGTGATTCTCCATGGTATAGGAAAAATGGAAGGCAATTTTATCAATAATATAATATGTATATATAATTTTTTGGCCAATCTCTCACCAGGCATGGCGAATATTTTACTCAATTATAAAATCTTGTAAGATCTTGGCGAGTCTTTCACTAAATAATAAAACTTTGTAAAGTCCTAGTGAATCTTAGGATTTTGAAATCTTAGAGAATTTTTTGAAAAAGTATAAAACCATATATGACAAGAGCCACATGGTCGCAATATCACTGTTTTTTTTCACATTTCCACGACATGGAACTTGTTTATAAAATTATAAAAAAGCCAACCACGTCCCTTATAATATGCAGGTAATCTTATAATAGAGTCTGATACCTCTACTATGCTTGTCTTCGTTCAAGTGTCATATCTGCTATACTTAACACTGTGAATCACAACTCTCTCAAAACTCAACTCTATAGTGTAATTAAAACCTTTGGAAATTGAATATGACAACTCTATAAGAAGTATTAGTGAAATAGAAGCTTTTGTGAATGAGCCCACTAACTATCACTGCTAAACAATCAATCTAGACTATGAAGTCTTCCATCTTGATCATAATCGTGCTCACGATCAAGGGAGTGCGA
>APFE031607225.1:0-44688 GCA_000404065.3 Pinus taeda
AAAAACAGGTTCAAAATGATGACTCCTCTATTTTAATTCTTCTTGCTGTAGCTTTGTCTCAAGCTGCAAAAACTCAATATTCTCCTGTGCATTTTGTAGACATATTTTAATATTGAATAAAGAGGTTTTGTTGATCTTAACCATCTCATCAACAGTGGAATGAATTAGGATATTCAATAACTTTAATGCATCTTCAAGTCTGGCCATTATCTCAATAGATAAACCCTGATATGCAAATGATTTTTTGCCACAATGTTCTCCAAGGTGGGTGATTTTCATAAGCTTATTCATTGTACATTGTTTTTAATGCTTCCACATGTAGTAACAGTCTTCAAACAAACTTATATTATCCAATAGAAAATTAAATGCAACAGCCATTAAGTGATAGCTACTGCATAATGGACTTTTCTCATTCAAAAAACTTAACTAAACAACGAATAGATTGGAAGATAGAACCTAATAATTAAATGTCAGCGAACATAAATTAGTAGATATGCGATTATGAGTCCTCAAAATGGCACCTCAACATTTGTTTATGATGTATGCTGCCCAGGAAATGGAAGAATAGATTCCCTCTTCACCACAGTCCTTGTATCATGATCAAACCACACTCATTCAACTTCTGGCAGTCCCTTCAATGCAGCCTTGCTATCACTATCTTCACCACTATTTTGCTTCTCCTTAATGCTGGGCATCCTCCTGCAAACAAAAGGTGCACTGTAGCTTTTGAACTTTGTCTCATGAAAATCCACAATCTTCTTTTCAGCTCGACAAATGATGAAGAAATGGTTCAGAATATTGAAATTCTTTCTGAATTTGTTGTAAAGAATGGGTGTAAATTTGAAAATATGGCTCGAGCTAAGCAAGTAGGTAATCCAAAGTTTTCATTTTTATTTGATGGAGCACCCAACAGTGATGCGGCAATTGGATATCAGTATTTTCAATGGATGAAAAAAAATGGGAACTGCAAATAACTACAAGTGAGCAAGTGGAAAATCAGGGTCAATCTATACAACCATCAGAGACACATATGTATAGCCAACAATCAATAGTCATGCAACTGGAGTATGCAAAACTTCTGATACCAAGCTAGAGAGCAGTTACCAATACAAAACACAAAACACAGCGCTTCAACGCATATACAAAACACAACGCTTCAATGCATATACAAACGCTGATATAATGGCCCCTTCAACGCATTCAACGCATTCAAATGGGTGCCATGTCTATCGTCAAAAAGGATTCGAAAGACAGGATGACAATTAATTCTTGAATGCCACTGATCGCTCCGCTCGCTCGAAAAACAATGCTGCTTAAATCAATTATTTCTTGAATGCAACTGATGGTTTCTCATCCTTGCATTTCCCATCCCCTCGCTCGAAGGCCGAGCACGATGCTCTGTTACAGAGAAAAGGGAATCACAGATGGCAGTCCTAATAGACTGTATTTTCCTGATAGGAACAACCAATTATTCCTTAAGAATGTCGCTACCAAATACCAATGCAACGGTTGCGGAGAGCCCGTCTATGGCTTCAGATACAATTGCAATAAAGATGACTATAATTACTTCAACCTCCACGAGTCTTG
This sequence comes from Pinus taeda, assembly GCA_000404065.3. NCBI lineage: Eukaryota > Viridiplantae > Streptophyta > Pinopsida > Pinales > Pinaceae > Pinus > Pinus taeda. The sequence continues at coordinate 1,588 of APFE031607225.1, forward strand.
AGAGGTTGCTCCGCTTCGTCGCAGGTGCTACTAATCTGGCTACGTCGGTCGCTAGAATCTGACCGCTTACCGCTCGCCATAATTTGCAAGAATAAAAAACCTGAGATCGAAAATGCCTCCGAGTTCATCTCCCCTTTGAGCCAACAATTCTTTAAAACATGGCAGATAAAGCACGTTTCACGAAATTTTCAAGGATCCAGGGGATTCAAATCCTGATCAAACAGGCGTTGCATAAGATTTTCAAGAATCCAGGGGAATCGAACCCTGATCAATCAGGAGTCGAATCTCAGGCAATGGTAAGAGGAATTATTTTATTCAATTGTGGATGGTAATAAAGCATCCTACCAAAATCACAGCCAGCTGATATGACAAGCTATGGATAGTTGTTGGCTCCACCATGGAGAAGATCACAAAAAGGTTCTGTTGGCTCTAATACCAATAGTTGCAAAACTTTTGAATAGAACAGCTGCAAAACTTTCGATTCACCAGAGAGCGCTTCTGCTGCGCCACAACAGCTGTACCACGCTTCTGCTTTGCCACAGAAGGTATTTGCGTATTACAGTGTATGCATTCCGCAGAAAACATGAGACTATCAACAATAGTTTGTGGACATACTTCCACGTGAAAGTGAGGTGGGAGTCGTTGGTTCTGCTCGAAGGAACCTATAGCGAGCGGGAGATGCTGGGAATCCGCACTGACATAGTATGCAATAGGCGCAGTTACCAGGTCAGAGACGTTTATGTCAGAGACGTTTATGAATCAGTGAGAGAGATGAACAGTCAGACAGGACAGAGTAATCAGGTGAATGCAATTCATGCAATGAAGGCGCAAGTGCAATAATGCTCCTCTTTTTTTTTTCTTTTTTTGTTACTGAATCAGTCAGGGAACTGAACAGTCAGACAAAGGGGTAGCTAAATTCTAGCTGAGAAAATATTCATAATTGATGACAAAAACCATAAAACAAATGCTTCAAAGAAATTATGCAGGGCAGGAATACGCCTGCTCTGATACCATGTTAAACACACATGGGGAGTGAGAACAAATAGGAAAGATAAATCATGCAGTACAATTTTTATTAACATTTGATATACATTTATAGTACAATATGTGACCGTTGGGATTCACATCCCAAGGTCTCTTGGACTGCTTTTGTCCATTCGACTTCCACACTAACCCATTTAGGATTAGGTGTCCAACAGTTTTATTTTGGCTCTATTGATGGATTGGCTTCTTTATTTAGTTCTAGGTTTTTAGCCACCATAATGATTTATAATAAACATGAAATTAAAAAAAATGTTGCTTTAAAATTTTGATTTTTTTCTTTCATACAAAAATAATGAAAGATGACTTACCCTCTCAAGCTAAATGACCAAGGACCTCTAAAGCATATAGAGTTAGGAACCTTTACCAAGATCATATGTGTGGTTCATCTATGTTGGAAAAAATTCAAGGAAAGAGAAATCACAATAGGGGGAACGATAAGACCCCATGGCCATGTTCTTTTATGCATAGAAAGATGTAGATTCGTTATTTTTAAACTTGTGTGCACATTGGTCTTAAAAAAATGCATGCAAATTTTTAGGTTCAAATTTTTCAATAGCTAAACTTAAGTAGAAATGAATCTACTCACAAACTTGAGAAGGTGTGATTGTCACTAAAACATTCACTTGCATGCTCTTGGTGCACCGAAATTGAGCAACATCATCATACAAGCACCCACAATAGTTTCACCTTATACTTGAATATATAGAGAATTCACTTAAACTAGTAAACATTCTATATAGCTAGATATAAATGGTGAAGAGAGAAAATTTTGAATCATAGGTATGATATTTTAAAGGGTTTTGTAGGACTAGGGTTTTTGTCATGGTATAGAAGATGAAAAACTATATTTCTTTGAGGATCCACTATACTGGAAATAATTTTAATTTGATCCAATCATTCTTAGGCTTATATTAGAATCCCTTAAAATCATAAGTATCCATCCTAAAGTAATCATATTTGAGAAAGAACCACCACAATTGTTTTTTAGTGATAACATTGAGGTGGAGAATTTTTTCCAACTTATAAAATTTGTGTGCAATTAAATTAAAGAATTTCTCTAGGACTCTTGCTCAGATATGTCTTAGAAACATAGGTCAAAAATATCAGAGAGAGGCTCTAAAAGATCTGTGTGGAATTTTGTTTCATTTGAAGGGCTCGCATAAGGATTTAAGTCAAAAGAAATTGTAGAATGGAATTTAGTATAAAACTACATTTAGGAAAAATAATGTTCAATGTATTTACAATGAAAATCCTATTGACCATGGGCACAAACTTAAACAAGAACAAGTATGCTGAAATATATCTCCTTATAATTTTCAATCAAATTTTGCCCATTAAACCCATTTTGAGTGGAAAACTTACCTCTCCTTTTTACCACCAGAATGCATATTGCAGTTGTAATGTTAGTGTCATAATGCAAAGAGAAGTAGAAGTGTTAGCACTGGAATGCAAAGGGAATTAGTAGTGTATCAACAAAATAAAAAGTGAAGTAAGTGAAGTCGTCTGCGTAGATATACTATAACTACTAAAGGGAATGGATTTTGGTTCATCAACATATAAAGTTATATCTAGGTCTACGTGAATTGCTTTATTCATTTAATGCTTGATTTATCCCGATCTTTAAAAGGCAGGCCTCAAATAAATAATCTATATTGTAAGAACACCTAAAACAGGTGAATCCATATCACTTCATTGAACCATTTCCTTGTACACCCTAGTTCACTGTTCTATGTATTCCTCTCCTATAACGTTTTTGCGAGTGAGGGTAGAAATGGCTACCAACTCCCTACTTTTTCCAATTTATTCCTTTCAACATTTGGAGCAAGAGATTTAAATGAAATCTAAACTATGGGTTGAGATTTTTAAATGGAATCTAAACTCTCATCAGAGAGATTTTAAATAGAATCTAAACTCGTGGTTGAGAGTTTGCACCGGAAAAATTGTTGTCACCCAAACTTCCATCCAATAGAATAAATTATAATATAAAACTCTCAACTAAGAGATTTAAATGGAATCTAAACTCTAGGCCTAGAATAGTAGTTAGAATCTAAACTTTCAACTGAGATTTTGTGCTTGAGAATTTGTTTCCAAACCTCTTGGTAAAAAGCTTGTTAAACTCTCAATCCAAAGTTCAAAATCTCGGGATTAACTCTACTAAACTCTTTGCTAAAAGAATTTCAAACTCTTGGCCAAGAAAGTTTCAAACTCTCAGCCGAGAAAACATTTTGGCATTTTTTATTAGCCAAGAGTTTTCCGAACATAATGCAAATTCCCTCCACATACCTAAATGTGTTCCAATTTTTGTATTTTCATGTCTCTAACCCTTTCTTTTCTATATTAATTTTACAACATTTCGAAGGATGCCTGACAACGACTAGTGCATATACAAATCCATTAGAGATTTCATGTGCAAAATGAAGTATTCCAATTATAACTACTAGAGCTATAAATGAAAATATGCTTTATTTTACCATTTTCAATGAGGATTTTTGCTTCAGTTATTTCCATCAATTAAATTGTACCATACATGCAATGATAGGACTAAAATATATTTTGTTTTGGGAGTTATGGAATAGGAAAAGGTATTATCTAAAATATGAAAAGTTTCTCATGAGAAATATTGTGTTGACAAATCAGTTGTTATTGGTTTCTTTTGTAGTTTCAAGACGCATGGAACATTTACAATAAACAATGAAAATGTGATTAGACATATGCAAGGATGGTTTTCCTTGTTTACATTGTCGAGTAATCTAGTAATGGTACAATTCTTGTTGCTTGCAATGTAAAGAAACATTAATGTTATCTTATACCTTCTGGCTGAAGAATTTGACTATTGTCATATAGCTCTCTTGATTTATTGGATGATTGGAATCTGATTAGTTGATATACTATTCTCTTCGCTTTAATTGTAAAGGAATGTACTATTGGTTATTGGAGAGGGGTAGGGCACCATGCACATTTCAGTGCTTCTGCATCTACGTACTTCCAATCCTAAAATCATCTTCTATTTTCTAGTTCAATAATTTTAGAATTGGTTAACAACTTTTAATAGGGAAGTGTCATCTAATTTCATTGTACAAAATTTTCAATGGTTTATGAGTGGTGATTGTCATGTTTGACGGTGATTTATGCCAAGACATCACATTACAGTAGGCTTTTGCAATATGGATGGCTACAGGCTGGATTTACAATCAATCTTCAATATATATATATGATCTAGATCCCATCATTTTCTTCTAGTGTCAAGTTATCTCTTTTTGTATCAAATCCTAGGTAGAAATACGATAATTTCTGTGGATCATGGAAAATTTTAGGGGCTAATACTCGTAGGTGGGCTAAGTTTCCATGTTTCTTAAAAAAAAAGATTCACCAATATCCATTTTTTCTAAAATCTATTTGCCCAAATTTTATAGCATAAAATTATTTCACCTTACAAATTGCCAATAATTTATAAACATTATATAAAATCATTAGAAATTTCAATATGTTTATAAAAACATTTCCAAAAAAATTATAATTTTCATATTCGAGACTAGTAATATTCGTCAAGGTTTCGAAATTCTAACATAGATTTCCATCCTTAAAATTTTCCTTGTTGTGGATAGACTTTGGATTGGTTGGGCAAGGTTTAGAACAAACCTTCCCCAGATCTACGTCATGGGACCTTGTTTTCTCAAATCGGATTTATGAGGTCTTATATCACAATTGTGGAGTTCAATTTCAAATTTTTCTGAAGACTATAAGCATAAAATGTCTCATTATAGGGGCGTCATCAATGGATATAATCCCACAACCTTAAAAAGAATGTGCATGAAAAATTGGGTATACCGGCTAATATACATAACCTAAGATAGGAGGGAAAATTATTGCAAGATGCCATTTAACTAAATTAGTATGGCATCAAGCATAATTTTACCATCACCATCAATTTGAGGTTTTGAGGTGGAGCCTCTGGAACGAGCTTTCCTCTTAGATCAAAGTCTACAGTAAAGGGTCCATAATAATTTCAGAATGTAATGAGAGGAAAAGTGGCCACACTAGATAAAACATCCCTAGATCTAACAATCCCAGGCCCTTACTTAGTTGTGAAGCTAGAGAATGAACCAGATTTGATAGTAAAACTGCCATAATTGAGTGGTATTTCCATTGTTCTCCAAGCCAAAGCCATCATTTGTCGATCTAATGGATTTTAGCCTAAGTATGAAGAATTGCATCAATGTATCTACCTCAACTGAACTAAAATTTTTAATATGTACCTATGCATGAAGGGCTTTTTTGTGGTTCAATTCGATAATTCGAAAGACCTAGAATATGTCATAAATAAAGAACCATGGTTTTGGGGAAGGGTGGGTCTCTTTGTAACTCCATGGTTTCTTGGTTTCATTTCCACAAAAATGGTGGTTACGAAGATGCAGTAATTGGTAAGGTTACATAATCTCCCCCTCCCCTTATGGCATCACCAAGTCTTAGAAGGCATTGGAAATTCTTTGGGGAGATTTTTAAAAATAGATTGGGAAAGAATGGATAAAGGTACCTTTACTTTTTCTCATATATGTATCCAGATAGACTTGAGAAAAGTCCTTTTAGATCTCATCCTTCTGATCAACCAAGATTTAAATTGTACACAGTGGTTATATTTTGAAAATAATTCTTTCAGGTGTTAGATCAGCCATGAGATAGGGCACTTGCAGAATTCATGCCCATAACTAAAAAAAATGACAAGGAAGAGATTGCAAAATCCAAAGAGTTAGAAATTTCTAGATTTGCCTTATTTTAATAATGAAGACAAGAAACGGATGAGAATCAACAACAACCATAGGTAGATAATCAACAAGGCTCCCAAATAGAGGAGGGGTAAGATAAGAATAAGAGCCCTACCAAACATGCAGAGAATTCCACTGGCCTAGTGGTGTTTGAGACTCCTCATAATCGACATGAAGAAAAGAGAAATGGCATAGAAACAACAAATATCATAGTAGTAGAGCAATAGAAGGAGGTAATCCCCCTTCAAAAGGAAGTAGGGGGCATAAAGTGAACCCATACATTTGAGAGTTTGGACTTAGACAATGATGTTGCCCCGAAGGTGGAAGAGAAACAACTGGAAATAGTATCAACCACTCCCAATCAATGAATTTGGAAAAAGATGGAAAAAAGAAAAGAAAAAAAGGGAAACCTATTGATTATTATCACACTTGTCCCCCATGATTTCATGTATTATTTATTTATTTATTCCTATCTTTTTGTGCATCGGTTAAAAGGCTGATCTGATCAAATTTTATAAAGATCTGTAAAATGTAATTTTGTTCCTTGGTTTTCAAGATGAATAAAATTACAATTTTTTCTTCATGAACGAGATACATTGTACAATAATATATTTCAATGAATTTATTTGTTCAAGTTCTATATTTTGTACTATGTTATTTACTAATATTATTTACTATGTTTTGATCGTTATGTGTAGCTAGTTCATTATGCTATGTCACATCTACTTTACTACAATCTAATTTCTCACATTATTTTATTGATTTATCAAATTTTCAAATTCTCTAATTAGTCAAAAAATATTAAAACTCGGTTAGGTCAGAAAATCAATGAATCATTTTTTAGTGACACTGTATTTAATTAATGGAGCCATCCTGACAACATTACCTGTAGTTAATGATAACTTTGTATTTTGTATGGTGATGTAAGCATAAGTGTTTCGAGGTGCCAAACTATGTGGAATATTTTATGAAATGTGGAGCCCTCTACATTTCGCATTTCACGTAAGTACTCCACCAACTGAAATGAAACTATTACTGACTCTGCCAATTTTGTCAACGATATCTTCCATACTTGCAATTTTCTTCCTTAAACATGTAATCCACATCCACAACAAATGGAATTTCAATTTTCGAGCCTTTCTTAAACCAACCCATCTCTCTTTATGGAAATGCCTACTACAACTATTAATCCAAAGAATATGGATCCTTAATAATTATTTGACATCTCTATAAAGCAAAAGTTGCATTTAATAATATTTGACAATGATTTTCATTCTTTGCAGTTTAACTCAAAGTTTCAAAAATTTACACTGCAATATCAGAGCTATCAATGTTACATTGTTATTTCGCTTTCAGTTTTCAAAAATTTAGAAACAAATATGTCTAAATAAAGTATAAAATATGTTGCACTTCACTGTGTTCGAGAATATGGCATAGTTTTTGGAACTATTAACATTGATACATTGTGCAGAGGTGTTGAGGAGGATTTGTTCCTCAGACCACCCGATCTTTTTTTTCTTTTTCATTCCACAGAATCCCCCCTCCCACTCCCCCTTCCTAATTTTCCCCTTCAGTATTTATTTTTGTATTATGCTATTTACCAACATTATTTATCTATGTTTTCATTGTAATGTGTAACAAGTTCATTATCCTATGTTATGTTTGCTTCTTTGTTTACTATTTTTTTATTGTAATATGAAATCATGTCTACTTCTTTGCAATGTTATTTATGCTTCACTTAACTATGTTTGAAACATGGGTTATACATTTCCAGGGCTTTTACTATGTTTTGATTCTAATGTGTAACTAGTTGATTGACTTATCTCATGTCTATTTTTTTGCGATGTGGTTTTTTGCATTATTTTATTGATTTATCAAATTAGTGAATCGATATTTGAAAATGTATTTTTTTTTTTTTAATGCATTGACGATATTTAATAACTTGTTATTATAAATAAATTCTATCAAAAAGGGTTCGTCACAAAAAATTTAAATAATTTTCTAAACGAATCATTATCATACAAAACTCAAACATTTTTGGAAATCGAATTATAATTTCAACAAATGATATATGGAACAGTACAGAATAACCTAAAACATAATTTTCATGTATACATATGTGTATATTTGACTATATTCCAATATCTTTTGTACATAGTTTGCCAAATTGTTAACATTGATACATTATGCGTAGGGAGATTTGTTCTCCCACCCACCCGGTCACTCTTTCAACCACACTTACTATAGTGCTCTCCAACCCCACTACCCACCCCCACCCCCCCCGCCTCCGCTATTGACTTGATAATTTTACTATTCTATTCTAACATTATTTACTATGTTTTTTATTGTCATATGTCATGTGCGCTTCTTTCCAATGTCATTTCTTACATTGTTATATTGATTGCTTAGAACTTTTATTGTTGACTTCATTACTAATGGGCATACAACAAGCTGAACATCAGATAATTTATTTCCAAAATCTATTAGAAACTATTTTGGATCCAATGGGCCTACATATAATGCACGAAAGCAAATAAATCATCTAAATCCTGAATTGACATCAAAGTTCTGAAAGAACATTTAACTACTATCGATTTTAATGGTATTCATTAACTAGTGACCATCATCAAATTTTCTAGTACTAATTTTTTCAGTCTTCAATTAGAAAATATTATTCTAAAATTAGTTACTTTAAATCATATACGTTTTCCTTAAATTCCAACTCAAGATAGTCCAATTGTTACAATTACATTTCATGGTTGCTCCATTTGGCACAATTTAGAAATCAATATCAAGATATTATTTTATTAATATCATAAATCACATTCTATTTTGATTAACTAAAGTTGTCATGCCAATAAATACAAGTCATTTAATAATTTATTCAATGAACCATCGCATATTCAGGACATTTACTCTGTAAACTTGTTTTGCTAGCTATAAACCAATTTTGAATTAGTGATTTCATATTTGTCAATTGAACTCGTATTATCCAAAAGGGAAAACAAATATACAGAACATAATACAGATAAGTCAATTAAGTAACAACTTATGACTCAATATGGTTTCTACTATTTTACATTAAGCTAAAAACTAGCATTCCAAAACTATTATAAGCTTTCTATGTACAATGAAAGCTTTGCAAAAGGAAGCTCTTCTATAAAAAACATAAGTTTGAGAACCAAACTGTGAAATGTTTAATATTTTGAATGGATTTGACATTAGCAATTTTTAAAATTGAACATTGCAACTACAATTAACATTGTAACTGATGTGTGTTTATAAAAATATGCAAAGGTAACATGTGTGGAACTACTGATGTCCCATTCTTTGCATACACACTATTTGTCTACACTTTCTAATGCACTCTCGCATACAATTGTTGCGACAATATCTGTGTAAATTTTATCATTATACTAAAACAAGTATATGAAAAAATGGTTATGGAGAACAAAGAACACCCACTTACCTCAAAATGTCGCATATGTTCATATATATTTCCACATGTTTCATTTTTGGTGCCAATATCTAAACTTTAGTCTTGATACAAATTAAGTGCAGAGATATGGATATTAGCATAACCAGAAAAGTTATGCATAAAATATATTATGCCACTCAACTTTGCACAATAGATAAAACGTTGCAAAAAATAAAATCAAATTCCTCCTCCATACAATTTTTCGCAAACTGTAGATTTTCAACTTTTATGTTATTTGGTACACATGTTTTTTCATTCAGCAATAATTCTTTTATTGGTAAGACAAAACTAGCAATTACTTTATCTTTTCAATTTTCTTTTGTGATTGTGCTTATATTTTTTAAATAGCGAATTGGTTATAAATATTCTTTTGAATCTATATATCTATTCATTCATGAATTTGAGAATTACTTTAAATTGACCAAAAGGCAATGATTTTTAACTTAAATTGAGGTCATGCCTCAATTGGAGATAGTGCCCATAAATGAAACTTATGCATGTTGTTTAACCCAATGAATTTCTAAATTTACTGGCAATTGATGATGGCTTAGGCTTTGGATGAGGTTTGCATAAGTGAGCTCATGTGACTATCTAGACATAAGAAGCAAAAATATCTTGAGGGGTTCTCTCTTAACAAACAAATGGAGCATGGGTTGACCTAACAACTAAGCCCTTTGCACACATGTGAACAAGGAATAAGGTCGAGGAAAAATGATTCCTTCTCAACCAATCAACAAGGTTTACACTTAAAAATATACCACCTATAATGTGATTCCCTCTCTGTGAAGGTGTGTCAATGTAATTTCCTAAATTGTTTTAAACAATAACCATATCTTGTTGATTATGGTTGAAGCAAAATGATCAAATATTAAAGGAAATTACAAGGCATCATAGATCCCTTTAGATAAAAAATAAAAGGCTATGGAACGTCAAGTGGAAAAAAATTAGTGCCTCTATGATTTCAAAAGCGCATAGGCCCAAGGGACTTTTCTAGAGCTCTATAATCTCATCAATTAAAGGAAGGAATGATGATACAACATCCTTTTAGAGATTTTAAAAATGAATTTATAATGTACATATGTAGGTAATTTTATTTTGAATGAATGCTTTATCATCTCCATATTTCCATCGTTCTTAATGATTTTACAGGTTGAGTGTGGAGCTTCGCACTTCTTTCTCCGTAGTGTGCATAATGTTGGGCTAATTTTGTGAATAACTATTTCATTATTGATTTATATGACACTTTTATAATGTACATTTCTACGGATCCCTAAGAAGTATTCATTTTATTTTTTTTTCCATTTTAAACATTTGATCATTGTGTTGTGCAATATGCTATATAAAAAATATTTTTAATGCACCAGAGAAATTTCTAAAGAAAAATAAAGCATTAAGCATAAGATAGTAAAGAATAAAAATGAATTCAATCACAAAAAGATAAAAAATCATCTCATCAAATTTTAAACAAATTTATATCCAAATAAAGTGGAAAAAGAAAATCTTGAATGATTGACAATGTTGAAAGAATTTGTAAATGAGACTAATTACCATTTTATGAGAAAAAAAAAGGATTGCAGTGTCAATAATAACTTAATAAAAGTTTCTTCACTACTAAAAAAAGAAAATAAACATTGATCCAAAAAACTTTCAAGATCTGTTGATGGTTTTGGAAGACCACCAACATAGAGGATCTCCTCAGTGTGATGTCCCACTAGGTGGTTTTGGAGTAGGAAACCCATTCAGATAATATTCATTGATGCCATAAATTAAAGGCTTGTCTTGGCTACAATAAACAACATAAGACAGTGTTATGAAACCATCTCACAAAAACATAAAAAAGAAAGATCAACACCTTAGAATTCAGTTTTTTCGAGGGGAAAACCTCTTTACATTACACAAATGAACAATTCCTAGATGGTACAATTGACAAAAACTACTTTCTATATATAGGAGTCTAAGGGGTCACAAAATAATCAAAGCCAACATAATAATAATAATATAAGGGGACAACAATAACAATAGTGGGCTTCTATGGGGCACAATAAAAACAATATAGGGAAAATAGGGGCACAACAATAACAATAAGGGCTACAATGATAATAGTAATGGGGGAATCACTGGTATTATAGGGACCTAACATGCCCCTCTCCTTCAAAAAATTGTTTTCCTCAACCCTTGAGTAGTTTTGGATGCTTCTGTATAAAATTCTTATCCTCCCATGTGGAATCTTTAGTGGGTAAGTTCTTCCACATTACAAGATACTCTGAAATTTATTGATTTCGTAGTGGTTGAGTTCTTGTTTCTTTGACTGCTTCAGGCTCCAATATGATTTTTCCTTCCTCTTCAAGTTCTAGAAATATTTTTTGAACTGTGAGCTTGTCACCAACAACCTTCTTTAAGAATAAAACATGGAAAACTAGGTGCACTCGGGAATTGTAGGAAGCTCTAATTTGTATGCCATAGTACCAATATTTTGCAACACCTTGTATGGACCATAATACTTTGGTGATAATTTATTATCCTTCTTAGCTTGCTTGAGGGACATTTGTTTATATGGTTGTAGCTGTAGAAATACCTAGTCACCTATATCAAAACTTATTTCGTTGCGATGTTGATCTTCCTGTTGTTTCATTCTATTCTGTACCAAAGTTAGGTTATCCTTTAAGAGTTGGAGGACTTGTTTTTGATGCTCGATGTGATCTTCCGATGCTTGAACCTTATAATTTTCTCTTAAATATGATTGATGGACTGTGGGTGATATCCATAAAGTGCCATAAATGGGGTCATTTTTGTTGTAGTATGGAAGGAAGTGTTATACCACCATTCAGCCAAAGGCAACCATTTGACCCATTGTGTCTGTTTATCACATACAAAGCAATGAAGATATCCTTCCAAACATTTGTTTACTATGTCAGTTTTACCAACAAATTGAGAATGATAAGATGAGTTATGAGTTGACTGAGTACCAAGACAAGAAAATAATTTTGTCCAAAAATTTCCAATGAAAATGGGATCTCTATTTCTTACAATAATCTTTGGGTTTCCATGTAGCTTTTGAATTATTTCCATAATGTAGTAGAAACTATATTGGCTTTAAATGGATGAGATAATGCAAAAAAGTGCGTATACTTGGTAAGTTTGTCAACTACCACCATGATGACACTCTTTCCTTCGGACCTGGGTAAACATGTGATAAAATCCATTGGAACTTCCTCCCAACATTGACTTGGAATGAATAAAGATTATAATAGATCTAGGGTCTTAATCATTTCAACTTTATTTTGTTGACAAACCAAACATTCCGCCACCAAATTTTGAATATTAGATTTAAGGCCATAAAAAAAACTCCTTCTTTACCCTGTGGTAACTTTTTAAAAATCTCGAGTGCCCTCCTAAGGGAGAGGCATACAATGCCATAAGAATCTTTTGTTTGAGTTGGGAATTTTGACATAGGTATAAGCAGTCTTTATACCATAATGAATCATTTTTCTATCAAAATGTATTAGGTGTACTAGGATCTTGTTGTAAATTTTGAATGAGTGCCCACACTTCTTCATCATTCTTCCATTCATCCCTTGCTTCATTTATCCAATCTCGTTGGATAGAAATGACACAAAGAAATGCTTCCACCTCCTCATCCTTTCTTGAGAGTGCATCTGCCACAACATTCCGCTTCGCTTTTTTGTATATGATTTGAAAGTCATAACCCAAAATCTTTGTGGCCCATTTTTTCTGCTCTTATAAACATAATATTTGTTCTATGAAGTATTTAATATTACCATGATTTGTTTTTACCTTGAAGTGTCCTCCCATTAGGTAGGGTGACCATTTCTTAAGTGCATGTAGTATTGCCAACATTTCCTTCTCATAAGTAGCTTTTTGTAAATACTTTCCTTTGATTGGATGACTTTCAAAAGCAATGGGTCTTTCTTCTTTCATTAAAACAACACCAATTCCATTTCCTAAGGCATCACATTCCACAATAAAGGTTTTTGTGAAGTCCAGTGTAGCTAAGTCTGGTGCTTGGCACAATGCCTCTTTAAGATGTTCAAAGGCCTCCATTGCTTCTAGAGTCCATAAAAATGCATATTTCTTCAATAATGTTGTTAGGGGTGATGCTATTCTCCCATAATTCTTAACAAACTTGTGATAATACCCTGTCAACCCCAGAAATCCTCGCAAATTCTTTATGGATGTGGGGATTTTCCATTCCTTAATGGCTTTAATTTTTTTAGGGTCTACCTTAACACCTTCATGAGATACAATATGACCTAGATATTCCACCTCTTGTACCCCAAAGAGAAATTTGGAGCTTTTTGCATATATTTGTTTCTCCTCCAATAGTTTGAGCACCTTGTCAACATGTTGAACATGATCCTTCCAAGACTTGCTATAGATTAGTATATCATCAAAAAATACTAACACAAATTTTGTAAGGGTTTGAAAATGGAATTCATCAAATCTTGAAATGTAGAAGGTGCATTGGTAAGGCCAAAAGGCATGACCAAAAATTCATAATGAACCTCATGAGTTCTAAATGTTCTTCTTGAATGTCTTTTGTCTTCATTCTGATTTGATGATATCCTGAACAAAGATCCAACTTGGTGAAGTAAATTGATCTATGAAATTCATCCAATATTTCATCAATGATAGGAATGGGAAATTTATCTTTAATAGTGAGCTTGTTGAGCTCCCTGTAATGTGGACACATGCGCCGTGATCCATCCTTCTTGTGCACCAATACTACTAGAGCAAAGAAAGAAATTTGACTAGGTTGAATTATACTAGCCTCTAGCATTTCTGCAACCATACGTTCAATTTCACTCTTTTAGGCATAGGGATATCTGTAACGCCTAATGTTTGGAGGGACACTTCCTGGAATCAAATGAATAGCATGATCATGATCACGAATAGGTGGAATACCTTTGGTAGCCTCAAATACCTTGGAATGATTGTCCAAGGCCTTTTGGAGATATGGAGAAATAGATGATTTCGATGTGGGAACCTCTAGCAAACATAATTGTGCAATTACGCCTCATTGTTCTTTCTTTAGAAGCTTTTCCATTCCATTACATACTTGTTAATTCAACTTCCTTTCCTTCCGAAGAAAATTTCATGAAAAGTTCTTGAAAATTAAAAGCTATTGTACCCAAGGATTATAGCCATTGGACTCCTAGTACAACATCAGCACCACCCATTCAATAAATATTCTCCCATGGATAGCTTGATATTATGGCACTTTCTAGAGAAATTTATGGTTCCTCCACTTGCAACCGTCACTTAACACTCTCTTGCTGGATATAGGAAGAAATTCAATTCCTTGTCTATCTTACAATGAATAAAATTATGGGTACTACTAGAATCAATCAACATTGTTATCTTTTTCTTCTTGATATGTCCTTCTATCGTGATAGTTTGACGAGTGGTAATTTTGGCCAATGCATTACAAGATATGGTTGAATTCATTTATTCTTTCTCTAGGGTTAGTTCTTGGTGTATATCCTCTTATTTTGATGTTTCTTGTTCCTTTTCTTCCTCCTCTTCACAATCTATGTAAAATAATTTCTTCTCAACACACTTATGACCTTTAGTGTATTTGTTATCACAACTGTAACAAACCATTTTTTCTCTTTTTTCTTCCAATTTTTGGGGTGTCAACCTTATACATTGTGGAAGGCTAGGGGAAACAACACTTCCATCCTTATAGTTGTGAGTGGTAGGCTTCCTTGTTTCCATAATTTTGCTTTCCATTTTTCTTGCCAACCTGAATGCCTTCTCCAATGAGTTAGGTTCCCAAAGGTGAACCTCATGTTGGATTTTATCCTTTAAAGTCCCTATGAACACATCAATCCTATGCTCCTCTGGAATATCTTTTACCCTTATATTCAATTTTTGGAAGTCCTCAATGTGCTCCATCATTGAACCCTTTTGTTTGAGGTTTATCAATTGGCTAAAAAAGTGTTTCTTTTTGTATCATCATAATGTTCTATTATTTCTTTCGTAAAAATTGCCCAAGTAATAATTTATTTACGAGAGCAAAGCCATTGATACCATATAAACTGATTATGTTCCAAATATAAATATGCAATGTGTACCTTTTGTGTACTTTTCACATTATGGAGATCGAAATATTGCTCCATCTGTAGTATACATGTTACGGGATGCTTGCCATCAAACTTCCTCATAATGATATTTGGAACATGGTGGGTCTTCAATCCAATATTAGAGTCTATGAAATCATGATTAACATTTCTTTTGTTCTCATCATGAGTTTCCTTTACTACCCTTTCACCATTAGTAAGCATTTCTTGAAGCAACATGTTCAAATATATCTTCAAATATTCCATCTTAGCATCCATGCCATTCATCTTAGCTTCCATGACATCCATCTTAGCTTCCATGCCATTCACATTAGCTTCCACGCCATCCATATTAACTTTCACACCATTCATATTAGCTTCCACACCATTCATCTTAGCTTTAGTTACCTTTTGTGAGAGTGAAATGTGTTGCACTTGGTCTCATATTTTGATATATCATGTTGCATTTATTCCTCTTCTTCATGAGTTATTCTAGAGATTTTAGGTTGCTTACTAGGTGTTTTCATTTTCTTTATATGGGGCATCAATTAATGATAATTACGCTTCACTATGCCCTTTGAACTTCAACCTAATTTTTCAACACAAACTTATACAAAATTTTAAAAAGACTACACACCTTTTTTTTGCTTTGTAGAAGATCGATATTGAATCTACCGTATCTCCGTAATTGTGGATCTCCAAGGTCTGAAATTGCTTCCTGTGGTAGTCTTCGGAGTCCTCTTTCTAATGCCACCCATCTGATCAAAATTGGATTCTCCAAGAAAGAGTTATGTCTGATATCCCAATATGAATTGATTATATAATTTTTCAGTAGAGTTGACTTGTACGATGTGCCACGTGTCATTGTTTCAACCTTCTGCTCTGAAAACGCTATACAAAAAACTACAATCCATCCTCACTCTGTAAATTCTTATGAAATTTCGATATGATTCTCAAAGAGAAAGTTATGACAATTGTCCCAAGGTCATTTGTTTGGAATGTAATTCGAGAGTGTGCAAAAACCCTAACTGCCTCAGACCATATCTCCAAAAATATAGTGAGAAAAGATCTAAAATTTGGACTCGAGGTTCAAAACGATGTCTTCAAAATTTGGTTTTTTTTTTTTAGCTTTTGAAATGCCGTAGAAAAAAAGTTATAGAGAAAATGCCACAATGACCTGTTTGGAGTAGTGAAATCCTAGAATCCAAAACTCTGATACTAAATGTTATGAAACCAGCTCACAAAAAGATGGAAAAGAAAGGTCAACGCCTTAGAATTCAACCTCTTTGAGGGGGAAACCTCCTTTACATTACACAAATGATATTAGATGATACAATTGACAAAACCTCCTTTCTATATATAGGAGTCTAAGGGTCACAATATGATCAAAGACGACATAACAATAATAATATAAGGGCACAAAAATAACAATAATGGGCTTCTATTGGGCACAATGTCATTGTTTCAACCTTCAGATCTGAAAAAGATATACAGAAAACTAAAATCCATCCTCATTCTGTAAATTCTTATGAAATTTAAATATGATTCTCAAAGAGAAAGTTATGACAATTGTCCCAAGGTCATTTGTTTGGAATGTAATTCGAGAGTGTGCAAAAACCCTAACTGCCTCAGACCATATCTCCAAAAATATAATGAGAAACGATCTAAAATTTGGACTCGAGGTTCAAAACGATGTCTTCAAAATTTGGTTTTTTTTTTTAGCTTCTGAAACGCCGTAGAAAAAAAATTTATAGAGAAAATGCCACAATGACCTGTTTGGAGCAGTGAAATCCTAGAATCCAAAACTCTGATACTAAATGTTATGAAACCAACTCACAAAAAGATAGAAAAGAAAGGTCAACACCTTAGAATTCAACCTCTTTGAGGGGGAAACCTCCTTTACATTACACAAATGATATTAGATGATACAATTGACAAAACCTCCTTTCTATATATAGGAGTCTAAGGGTCACAATATAATCAAAGACGACATAACAATAATAATATAAGGGCACAACAATAACAATAATGGGCTTCTATTGGGCACAATAATAAAAAAATGGTGACAATAGGGGCACAACAATAACAATAAGGGCTCTAATGACAATCATATTGTATATAATCTACTTCCACAAAGGGGAAAGAAAGAGTGAGCCTCTATAAGAAAAGTAATAGTAGTATCTTAAAAGATACAAACAAGAGAATGTAAAGAATCATTTATTATCCTATAAAATAGTTCATAAGGAAACAATGACAATAAAATAAAGTAACAAAGCACATCCTACAATATTTATACCAAATCCAATGAAATATTTCATTTTATTTAGAATATATGAACACAAGGATATACTACACACATTAAAATAATAGTCTTACAACATCCACGATACATGCATCAAAGTGTCTTGGCTCTAAGAGCTTCAAATATTAAGTGAAAGTTCGAAGATACACAATTAGAACAATGCAACACAAGCCCCAATAGTGAAACATTAAGGCACCACTTGCTCCTCCAAAAAAAGATCTTCTCTCTATGCCAAGCTAGAGATGCCAAGGTGAAAATTTGTTTTCCTTGAGGCATGAGGGTTTATTTATAAAAAATGAGTTGACCTTTCACCTCCCATGTGACTGTTTCCCTCCCTCATGACTCTTTATCTCCCATATGAATTTTGAGCTTCTACGTAACATTTGAGCTCCTACATAAGGTCGTGGAGGCGGCGTAGTGGTAAAGTCAGCCTCGTCATGACAGACCGGTCTTGTGTTCAATCCTGAGCAAGGTCATAGCTCGTCGTGCAAGTAGTTAGTCTAAACCAGGCCAAGCCCACTATCTTTCCCCATATGCAGGTGCCAGCTTGTCATAGGCAGTTGATGGGATGGGGGTCTCATGGAGGCCACATGCCGACCATGCGCCATGGTGACCTGGAAGGCGGTGGAGTAGGGCGATCCTGGGAGGTGGCTTTAATAGCCACAGAACGGCAGCCTGGGTGCATTAATGCCCTGGCCTCACTTGACTGCTCTGTTCAGTTTGGCTATGTTACGGATTTGATGGCCACCTTAATGGCAGATGACCTCCGAGGAAGAGCAGGGAGCTCTATAAACAGAGGCCCCCTCTGCATCCCTGTCCACACTTGGCCTGAATCCTGGTTAATTCGGTTGTTGGTTCTGGTTAATTCGAGACCTGCTCTGTTCTGTTCTTTCCCAGGCCTACTCGTCCAGGTTGATTACACTCTGCATTACCCTGTTAACATGGTGCGAGAGCGCCAGAGGTTGTTGAGTCATCGTGGCACTAGCAGAGGAGGGACCTCGCGGCACCTGGCTGATGAGGAGACCCGTCCACCTTGCCACTACCCTCATTGTCATTGTTTCTGCCATTGCCCTAGCTCTGCAACCGCCAATCGTCTTCGACCTAGCCAAATCATGGAGGCAAGCTCTCCTGGGACCTAGTCTGCTCCCTTCTTCGGCTTCGCTATCTTCTCCTTCAACAGTTACCTGAACCACCCGCGCATAAACACCCACATCTCCGTTCTGTTCATCGATGAAGCTGTGGACAATGGAAGCTACAGTGCTCCACCTAAGATTGTCCCTTCGAGGGATGAGGACCAAGAAGCTAAATTGGCCCAGGCAGACAAAGGGAAAGCTGCAAAATTGCTGAATCCTCAGCTAGAAAGAAACTAGCGTCAACCTGTAGCGGTCGTGGAAACAGAAGACAAGGTGCAGGATGAGGAGTGTTATGGACCTTGTCCAATCGTGGAGGAGGAGCCGGAGGATTAGCTCGATGCATCGATTCAGGTTTTGCGGCTCGGAGGTGGTTCTGGTTCATGGTCTCTTCAGTCAGGTCTCTTTGTCCACTTGTCTCTGGTTTTCTACGTGTCGTCTTGTCTATTCATGTCATTTTGTCTCAGAGGTATTCTGCCAACACTGAGCAGAAGAGTTGGTTATTTTGGGGTTCGGTCCTCTGTTCTGGGGCTGGGCAAGAATGTTAGTTTGGCTCTCCCCTGCGTGGGAATTTTTTTGGGTCATATGGGTCTGGTCCTCTGTTTTGGTGGCTGGCAAGAATGTCAATTAGATTCTCCCCTGCGTGGGAATTTTTTGGGTCTGAAACGCATGCAAAAGGTAGCCTTTCTCTTGGCTACACCTGGTTGATCCATTTTGCCATTATCTCTGGTAGATGGATCCCTCTGCCAGCTCGAATGTAAAAGTATTTTGGCTTCATGTACATAATAGAATAGTTTAATTCAGAAATAAAAAAAATAAAAAAATAAAAACATTTGAGCTCCTACATGACTTTAGGACTTCCTAGTGACTCTTCATGTTACATGTGTGACTCTTGTGTTTCCACACATTTACATTAAATTTCACCAATAATGTGGCAATAATATATGAGACAAAATAACACTCTTGTGTTGACACTTTGAGAAGCCATAAACTAGTGGTTGTCACACGAACTTCCTTGTAATGTATCAATCACAAGTTCTTCCTTTTGTTGCGAATTCTTGAACTCCCCATAATAGATCTGAATTGCACTTCATATTCACCCTCTAAAGGGTTGGATAAGTGTTCAATCCTTCTAAGTTAACATGAGTTTCCATCTATCTGTCTTGGTCCAAGATTCCTTTACTCCTTTATGGTGGCATGTTTTGTGTCTTGTCTCCATGATTTTCCTTCTTATAACCTTCTCTTGATAGCCTTCTTGAGCATCATCATACCATGATAGGGTGATAACACCTAAAAATTAATTTCACTCATGACAAGACAACATCAACCCCAAAACCACCTATTTTATCTTTTTTTACTCATGTGAAGTTGACTGTGGTAGGACAGTGCATAGGGGTTGAGGGAAACAGCTTTATTGAGAACAATGAAAAAAGCCATGAGGAAAGGAGTGAAGGTTTAAACATTGTGATTTCATAATTTGTAGTGGAAAGGGAGAGGAAATACATGAATTTTGCATTGGTAAATTTCAAGAGGTAAGGGTAGCAAGCTTAGTCATTGTGACTACCCATTGCACAGTGCTTGATGGAGAGGATCCATGTATCACATAGTTGAGCATTGGAAGGGATGAAGGATGGCCCTACCAAACATTACGACTATGTAATGTGTAGTAAGTGCAATGATGTCAAATGCATTACAAAGAGAAAGTGTAGGCGATAAGAGAGGAAAGTTTAGGCACTATAACTACATAGTGCGCAGGGACTGCGAAGGTAGCTCTTCAGATTTTGTAATTGAGCACTGCAAGGATTCATAAATGACCCACTATCCACTCAAACTACACAATGCATAATACAAGGCAATATTAATCAAGGATTATGCATTGGGCAAGTGTAATCAGCAAGGTTGAGGGTTTGTATTATGAGGGTGCTCAATGCACAATTGGAGGAGACTGCCCTCAATATGGTAACAATGCATAGTTCTATAAGGTAAGGGTCTCATCACTGAGGCTTAGGAGTATTTAATATACTGATCACTTGACTATAAAGGTTGAGTGTGCTCATGACCTATGCAAGATGTGAGGACAAAGAAATACTCCAAAATTAACTAAGTGTGAGATCAATGAGACAAGAGAGTAAGAGCATATAATAGGTATGAACATGATCACACACACATATATAGCCACTAACATGAAAATAAAACACATAGTACCTAAAACCATCAAACGTACAGTGAAACAACGGTAAAACAACACTTATCTCCAAGTGTGACACTTAAGATGTAACTTTAAAACACAAGTGTCTATTGCAACCAAAAAGTGTGCTATTCCATAAGAATATGTATAGCACATGTTCTAATGATAAATAACATCAACTAGTGCAAGAGAGTGCACTAGAGATTCCTCTACAAAGTGTGCCATGGTGCCTTTAAGATGTGTGATGAAAAAAAAGAGAAAATGACACATGTAAGAGTAAAAATGAACCATGCAAACACAAAGAAAACACAAGCAATACATGCAAAAATGAAAGAAAGTAAAAATGATAATTCTGAAATATAGAGCAAGAAAAAATGACACATGTAATGAAAAACGAAAGTAAAGATGACACTTGCAAAAGCAAAAGCGACAGTCGAGAAACTCACCAAGAAGATGAGGCATTTGCAACCATGAGTCAAAGAATACTTGTTATATTCCAATAGTGCATAGAGCTGAAAATCAAAAGATGAATATAAAGATGAGATCTAGAGTGGACTATTTATACATGATAGTAGACATGTAATTAGCGTTAATATTAGTGAAGAGTATGCTTAGTGCGTGTCGAGAAGTACACTCTCACTATTAGAAAAGAGTGTGCAATAACTATCTGCAGAGGATGCCCTTACAGTATCGCTATCCATAAGGATTGTGTAGTCTTTGTCTTTAGGAACTACACAAGAACTAGCAAAAGGACTACAGAAGCAATGTCCATAAGGATTGTGTAGTAACCATCACTAGAGATTGCATAGTCACTATCATTAGGAACTACACATTCATATCATTAGGAACTATGTAGTCATTCTCATTAGGTAATTCATAGTGCTTAACTTCCAAGGATAATTATTGACAGCTAAGATTGCTTAGAAGAAGGCTTCTTGTGAAAACATCAAGAGATAGTCATGTGAAAGCAAGTAATTCGACACTTATAATTGTTATAGGAAGACTTGAACACCTGAACAACTTAACTAAGCACAACCTTAATGTCTTGAAATGAAAAATTCCATGACCATAAGAAGGCTCTAAAATTTGGATGTAAGAAAAATTCTAGAGGGTGTTTGTCACAATGACAATAGGATCATTACATACCCAAAAGCTACTAACTATGAGGGGTAGTTATGAAATATGATTCTTTATTGTTAAGCTTGTTGAAGGTGGAATATCAAACTCACAGTGTACATGCTTCTCCATATGAGTCAATCTTCTTTCAAAGTGATTTAGTTTTTCTTGTAAATTCTCTTGACTCCTTTGCAAATGCATTATTTTTTCTTGCATCTTCCACTGGATGCATGGGAGATCATTCATAAATGAGAAAATATTATTGCAGTCATCATGTCATTTTCTTAGGAGTTGTTCCAAAAGTATTTTGAGATATGTAAGCTCATTACCAATGTTGTGTTGATCAAATGCATAATCATTAAAATTAGATCTATTGATAAGGTTATAATCTATAGCCTCCCCTTGACCAACTCTTTCTAGGTGACGTCGAATTGACTCTCCTTTTTCACCAACTCTACATCTCACTCTACCTCATTCACATGGCATCTTGTATTTTACTATAAAATAGAATAGACTTTAATATAATAAGGCTATGAATGATCTAAACTAACAAAATATTTTACATTAAACATAATATTGTGTGAGCTAATAATAGCAAAAACCCACTTATACTTTCATTGCAATGAACTTAGTCACAAAAGAAACTATTTAAATCAATAGTAATAGACTGCAAAAAAATAAAAAGTTATAGAAGAATAACTAAGAAAAGAAGAAAATATTGAAAGCACAGGATAGAAGCATTTCACCTTAGTTCATTATTGAATTGAAAAATAACATAATTAATTTCTATGAGTGACATTTCTCTATATCACTGTATTTAATTCATTGGATATACCCTATGTCAATTTAAATCACCATTGATTTAGCCATTGCTTTGCTTACAATGTAAAATCTTATTTTTCCAATCTTTTCGCAAACCATTTTTTTTCCCTAATTTCAAAATATTTTTGTAACTTAATTTGCATATTTGTCTATTTCCCTTTCTTGTTAATGTAAACATTTGTTTTCTAAATCGACATTGCGTAATGATTATTTATTTTTAAAAAATCAATCAATATTATAAAATATTATTTTCAGCATTTATTCAAAGCATGCATGCATAAACATTGCTCCAAAACCAGTTTTTATTCTGGCAGAGTAAAAGGATGTGCAAAATGAAATATGTGTGGCAAATATTCGTTCATTATTTTTTACACTTTTGCATACGTTACCCATACATACCAACATTCTAGACCATGGATTAGTGAATATTAAAAAGTCAATTAAGGAAAATAATGAAATTGTTATGCCTCACATGAAATCATTGCAGAGCTCATATTCTATGATTAATAGAAAAATAGTAACTAGAATATATGTAATAAAAACGATGTCCATAATTCATGTAGTTTAGACAAATAACAGTAGATGATTTATTATATTCAATGTGGTTATTTCTAGGCATGGTTACATTTTCTAGGCATGTGATTTTGACTAGAGGTATTTGTTACAATTTCTTCTTACTCGACTTGAACTGACATAATCTCTAAACATATAATGATTTTACAATTACTCTACTACAAATTCTTATTATCTCAATAGTACCTACCATTAATATCTAAAAATATATGTGTTAATCATAGAATCAAATCTTAATTAGGTTTTTACAATGTCTTAATTACATATCAATTCATTCAATAAATGACAAAAAGACTATTTTATAATATCTGACTGTGTGTCAATTCATTGAATAAATGACAAAAAAAATATTTTATAATATTGATAAATACATTATTCTGGATTTGAGACCTCTGTGGTACAATATTTTTGATTCAGTCATCGGAGATTCCATAGTAAGAAGATTTTTCTGCCAACGTTTCGAATCCCAACTGGGATCCATCATCAGGGCAACTTGAAACTTGATAGAAGAAGAGCAGCTAATTAGGGAATAAATAGATATGATGAAATTGTAAGTCAGCTGCTCTTCTTGCTATCTTAGCTCTAGTCTTTTCGAGTGAAATGATTTCAGTCCAGGTATCCCCTCCGTGTAGGGAAATAATTCTGGATTTGAGACCTCTGTGGTACAATATTTTTGATTCAGTCATCGGAGATTCCACAGTAAGAAGATTTTTCTGCCAATGTTTCGAATCCCAACTGGGATCCATCATCAGGGCAACTTGAAACTTGATAGAAGAAGAGCAGCTAATTAGGGAATAAATAGATATGATGAAATTGTAAGTCAGCTGCTCTTCTTGCTATCTTAGCTCTAGTCTTTTTGAGTGAAATGATTTCACTCCAGGTATCCCCTCCGTGTAGGGAAATAATTCTGGATTTGAGACCTCTGTGGTACAATATTTTTGATTCAGTCATCGGAGATTCCATAGTAAGAAGATTTTTCTGCCAACGTTTCGAATCCCAAGTGGGATCCATCATCAGGGAAACTTGAAACTTGATAGAAGAAGAGCAGCTAATTAGGGAATAAATAGATATGATGAAATTGTAAGTCAGCTGCTCTTCTTGCTATCTTAGCTCTAGTCTTTTCGAGTGAAATAATTTCACTCCAGGTATCCCCTCTGTGTAGGGAAATAATTCTAGATTTGAGACCTTTGTGGTACAATATTTTTGATTCAGTCATCGGAGATTCCACAGTAAGAAGATTTTTCTGCCAACATTTCGAATCCCAACTGGGATCCATCATCAGGGCAACTTGAAACTTGATAGAAGAAGAGCAGCTAATTAGGGAATAAATAAATATGATGAAATTGTAAGTCAGCTGCTCTTCTTGCTATCTTAGCTCTAGTCTTTTCGAGTGAAATGATTTCAAGTTGCCCTGATGATGGATCCCAGTTGGGATTCGAAACGTTGGTAGAAAAATCTTCTTACTGTGGAATCTTCGATGACTGAATCAAAAATACATTATTCTTGATATGTCTACGACCAATAATCATTATACATGTGTGGACTATGAATATGCAGAGTAAGCTTTCATTCCCCAAAATAAATATGCAAATAGAAGTGTACAAAGGAGATACACACATCATTTCAATATGCTATGAGGCATACTGGCTACAGAAATGTGTGCATATACTTGAATTCACGGAACAAATTCTGTAAATAGTATTTTATAACATAAATAACAATAATTTTATTGATATGTTTGCAACAAACAATCATTAAAAAATGCATTAGAGTAAATTCTATTAAGCATTTGAGTGATAATGTGGTTGTGTATTGATTTGCTGAATAGATATTAATAACACTACTGAGCATTAATTATTTCTTCAATGCTAAGTGTGAACTCATCTCACTAGTAGAAAATGATGAAATTAGTGACTAGGTGACCAAAAAAGTTAGTCACCACAATTATTTCAAGTGAATTAGTACTAAATTTGAGCAATTTTAAGTGACCGAACTAAAAATGACTAACTTAAACGACTAACTTAGTTTAGGGATAAAATATTGGACTAGATAATAAGCGACCAAATTAAAAGTGACTAACTAAAATGACTAATTTAGTCCCAGACTAAAATATATGACTAGATAATAAGTGACACAATTAATAATGATTAGCATAAACAACACATATTCAAACCATGTAAACAACACATATGCAAACCTTTGCAGGTGTAGAGCCTCCATGGGTGTGTGTGAGGGAATGTGTTTGATATCTTATAGTTGGTTTCCCTTCATCACCAAAGAGGCTTAGGCTATGAGTGGATTGGCCAAGCAACCATCATAATTTGTTCCTTTGAGTTTTTGGGAAATCTCAAGTTAAAGTCCAACTAGTGATAATAGATGGTCTCAAAGGTGTTTGCTAGAGTTTTTAAAAAATGTCACTAGATCCCAATGCAACATAGGTGCCTTGGATTTGGTGAAGGGTAAAATACCCCACGTGGCACCGAATGGGTGATTGATGACTACTAGTTAGAGGACTTAAACCAAATTAATCGTGGAGGTCAAAACTACAATTGAAAAAAGAACAAGACACATCTGATAAATCACACTAGAATTCATCCTCTCACAATCAAGAGTTATGAATAAAATTTTAATTCTTTGATGAAGCCAATGAAACCAACACTACTAAACCAACATAGAAGTTGTTATTAAAATGATTAACCACAACACATATTAACATACTCAATATCCTTGTCATAAATAGAAAAATAAAATTATATATATATAATATATATTTAAATTTCCTCTAGACATCCAAAAAGGTCTAGGATGGTCACTGTCGTCAAGCGTAGGCTGATCATTGCCATCAAGTGATTTGGTGGGTTTTTCAAACAATAAGGGATAACTAAGGCATCTCTAAAGGTGGTTGGACTAGGACATCATAGGCTGCAGGGGAGAATGGAACTTGGGACCTGTTGAAAGAGAGGGAAAACTCATTTCTAAGCTTTGGAAGGCTTGATCACTACAGAATCCTTTCCCTGATAATGTTTACAAATCCTTGTCCATTGCTTGGTACTTAGTTTTACTTATCCATGGGTGTTTTGGTTTTTCTGTAATGGGCATTGTAATTTTTTGGCCGGTAGTGGACACTCTTTGCTCTTTAAATTTCCCTTTGCACATCCAGAGATGTCTAGGTCGGTCACTACCATCAAGTGATTTGGTGGGTTGTTCGGAGAGTAAGGGATAATTCTGGCATCTTTGAAGGTGTTTTGACTCAGACATCATAGGCTGCAGGGGAGAATGGAACTTGGGACCTGTTGAAAGACCGACAGGACTCATTTCTCAGCCATAATTTCACTCTGCATATATGATTGTGCATGCATGGCTTTGTCAGGACGTGTTTTGTTTATGTCCCTACATTTTGTTGGCTATGCTTAATGCTTCCAACTATGATTTTAGTTATTCTCTATTGCAATAAATAAATTATCATATTCGGTTGGGTTTGTTCATTTCTTCAAGTTGTGAATTAGGTTAGACTTAAGAAACTAGGGGGCAACCTTTTAGGTTGTTGATAAATCAGAATTACCTCTCAATATAGAGTTGACATTCAATTTTTTCACCAATGAAAATAGGTTTCCGCTGATCATATTCAATACCACCTAAATGTCCTTTGGTCTTTTTTTTTGGAATTACCAATGGTTGAGGGCTAGTTTTTCTCGGAAAATTTTCAATATTGTTCTCTTGCGTAGGTGGCGGATGGCATCCTTTTGTTTGAAGGAATCTAAAAATGCAAATTTTCACTCGGACTAGGTCTACACCCTCCACCACTAGTTTCCATATTGTAATTTACATTCTCAGCACCGACATTGTATAATCCTTCAGGGGTTTTATTAATATCCTTGTGCTATCCAAATTTCATCTTGTCAATTTGATGCTTGTAGCATGACCTCTATTTATGTTCTATCAAGTCAATATCAGAGGGATCTCGGTGTATTTTTGCAATCACAAGGAAACTGTTTGAATTCCCAAGAGAGTCATTGAAATCACAGTCACTAACTCCTTTCACTAGTTAATTTTTTGTGGCACACATATCATCATGGGACTAATCTTCTGTTACCTTGAATTCCATGTCTTCAATGGTAATCTCATCATGCTTCTCAAGGGCACCCAACATTTGTTTATGTTAAATGCCAATGGGTTTTGATTGGCCTTTCAATGTAGCATTGGTTTAAAACTACTTATCTGCTTGATCAAGTGTTGTTTGTCCAGTCATTCTTCTATGCAAGGAAACATACCCTATATAACCCAAATATTTCAGGTTTGGATCATACAATTCAAGCTTGTGAAATGCACTACCAAAGATGGCCATGGGTTGTATATATATATTGTTCCTTCTCCATGCCTGCAATCTAGCTGGTCTTGGGTAGCATTAAAACTTGTTGGAGAGCTAGAAATGTTGTTAGGCATCTTAAATAATGTTATCTTAAAGCAAATACTAGAATCTGAAACCGAATTTTGTCTACACTAAAGTCTAGATTGTCATGTGCAATAATGAATTTATTTTCTTTAAGGGGTATACCAAGATCTCCATTTTCATGTAGGATTTGTTGTTTTTCTGGGAGAATAGGTATCCCATCATTGAGGCCTATACATTGGGATTCCTAGTTGGCTTTAACACATTCAAGGAAAATAACAAGACCTATTTATTGCCTTCCATCCCTTGACACCTATTCCTTACCTTTATGTGGAAAAATAATTGTATCATTATCCTAATGGTCATCATCTGAAAACGTGAAGAAAAAGTCCTTTCCATGAGTTGGACACACAACATTTATCTGAATCGCATGGCTTGGAAGTCATTTCCCCACCAAAACTGAAATTACATGATGGCTCACAGTTTGGTTTATCTTTTCAACCTTCAAAGGCAGCATTAATTTAAAGGGCTAGGAACATCCTTCAATTGGTGTTTCATATTCTTCTACAGGGCTGCAACCAAGATCCTCACTAGTATGCATCACAAGAGGGGCATCTTTGGTTTTATCATCTATCCTCTGTTCCTCATGCCAACAATTAAAATTTTCCATTTATTTATCAAGAATTGTGTCAGTTATCATGCTTAAAAACTCCGCACATATTGTCATGTCTTCAAGAATGATGAAGTTAGAAGTTGATGTCTGCACTTTTTGTAGGTCTGCAATGTTTTCTTTAACAATTGCTTCATCACCAACCTCATTTTTTGCACAAGTTAAGTTTTCTCGTTAGAGGTATCTTATTCTAGATCTCCCCATTCTTCTTTTTCTATATCGAGCTCTAGTTGTTCCCTATATAAGATGGAGGGTTGATCCTAGCCTAAAAAGTCTTACTATCATTCTTCGTTTGTACAACAACACACAATGAATTCAATACCTTGTGCATTTTAGCAAGTTCCAGGAAAGGTGCATGCATACTGTCACTTTCACAATTTTGGAAAATAATGTCAAATTCATTTGTTTATTCACATAAAGTCCAATTAAAAAAATTTACATCACAATAGTCTTTAACCATCAAATCACACAACTCCCCATCTTCTTCAATGCTCTCTTCAAGTGCTTTTTGAATTTCTGCATCAAAAACCTCGTGATATCTAGTTATCTTGATCAATGTGAAGTGGAACAAGAAGGGCTTCTTCTTATGGACCCATTGTCAAGTCCTGATAGGTATCTTCATATCTTTGAAATTTGGAAGCCTGGTATGGTACCTATGTCCTCGTCATGGTACTATCTAGATCAAGCCTGGAATATATATATACACACACACACACAACAATATATATTGCCCATCCTGTCCTTGTAAACTTGCCCAACAATATTGGCGGAAAATGGTTGTTCATCTTGGTGCGATGCTATGATTTGTTTGATTAATGAAAAATATTTTTATTGCCAAAAGTGTTTCCTTTTTAACCAATTTTGAGTCCCTATTGGATGCTGCTGACTGTTAGACATTGTGTAATACTAATCATGGCTAAAATATTGTATGTGAGTTTGGAAACCTTTATCAAAACAATTTACGAGTTTCATTCTAATTTTTCATACTTTTTAATGCATGATCTTCTCCAATATAAGTTATTGGCATGGAAATTTTAGACCAAATATCATCATAATATTTGGGCTTCAAGTAGTATGGATGTTTCTCCCGGGAAGTGTGTTATCACAAGTAGTCTGAAAGAGAGTGTTTGGGCCAAGAGGACCATCTATACTTCCTTGGATTTGGCTCGATTTGGTGTAAGAAAGTTTCAAATTTATGTGCTGAGGATTTTGAGCATTCAAGTGTTGTTACTTCTAGCTATTGTTGGTTTTCCTTATGCTATTGGTGCTACAAAAATCTATTATCAAATCTTCCGCCATAATTTTTGTTGTTAGTGTTGAATCTATTGTTGTTGGTTTATCCGATCATCGATGATGTCCTTTTTCTTCTATTAATGGATGTTGTTGGAACCTGTAAATGTGATGCTTTTGATGAAATTAAGATGAATCTATGCTAGTAAATATTCAAAATGATGAAAGCCATGTGATACTCTTGAATTTTCTAATGTACAAAAATGTAGATATTGTGAGGATGAAAAATATTTCTGGATTGATTCAACTTTTGAAATATTATCTGACGATTGTTACTAACATCAAATTCTTTTTCTTTTTAGAAAATGGAATCAAAGCTGAATATTTGTCCTGGAAAAAGACACTTGTTGTTGGTATAAAAGTGATTGGTTTTTCTTTAAGTGGAAAAATTGTTTATGAAAATTGTTGGAAATTACATGAGTGCTTATATTTTTATCTTGTAACAATGGGAATGATTTATTTATAACGTAATCAAAATTGACCAAATGAGAGAGAGAGTGAGAGGAGAGAGAATCACATGAAAATTTTCATGTATTCCATATTTCAAAGGAAGAGGGATGAAATGTTTCTCCATGGTTTGCAACTTGTTTAAATAAGAACTGTTATATGGGCTTATTTTGGTTTCTTTGTTTTAGTTTGAATCACAAGGTATTAAACATTTTACAAGTAACAGTACATGTCATCCTATGCCACTATAAAATGGTTTTAAACATTATCATTGGTAGGCATTTTTGACCTTCCATTGAAGGTGATATTTATTTCTCTTTGCCCCACTTGTTACAAGTACAGGAAGCTACATAGGTAAACACAAACTAGTGCAATTATACAAGTATCAAAAGCCTTGTGAAGGATAGGTGGATGACTTTATCTTGGTTAGATAATATGATTCGGAATTTGATGGAGAAAAGGAAAATGAAATACCTACTTCAGGCTATATTATGTGTCTTGGATCAAGAGTTGTCTCATGGAGGCCATCCAAACAGTCAGTTCCCACAGATTCCACAACAAAGGCAGAGTATGTGGCAACTGTAGAAGCAATAAGAAGATTGTGTAGATCAAGAAAATTCTTGAAGATTTATAGGAGAAACATTTGATTCGACATCATGTAGAGGTCGAGACTATTCATCTAAGACATTGTTCCACAAATTAGCAAATTGCAAGCATATTCACCAACACTTGGAAGAGAAAATATTGAACAATTCAAAATGATGCTTGAATGCAAAAGCACCCCTTCATATTAAGGGGATATGTTAAACACCTAATCCTTGAGCTTTGAGCAAAAATGTGTAAATATGTAAACAAAGAAATTTGAATAGTTAGAACAAGAAGAAACCTTGGAATATCAATCCAAAAATCACCCCTCTTCATGTATATAATGATGCTCACATTAATGCAAAACCACAATTGGAGGTTACCTTCTTGGCTTGAAACTATAGTTTGCAAGCTCATGTTGCCATGCCAAGAACTTGTACTTTCCAACTTCTGTACCTAAATAAAAGGAAACGAGAATAAGAAAAACCCCTCAGGAGCACACTTTGATCCTTCTAATTCAAATGAGAGTCTCTGATGGTTTTTCTCTAATATTTTAATGCAATGTTGATGGGTTTGGCTACAATTTTTGTCACAAAATGTTGAACTCCATGTGCCGTGTGTACTGTAGATTTCCAGTTTCAAATCACTCAGACAAATTGCCCTGCTTATGATATCAGGTTATCTAAGACATTACACCTCCAGATCTGCTATCCAAAAATGTGCCTTCCAATGATGTGTTCTACAGCCTACCAGGGCATCTACTACCTCTCAAGACCATTGCTCAATATGTTCTTCCTTGGTAATTTTTCTACAATGTCTAACTAATATGAGGTTCTCAATGAATGTTTCTAATGCAATATGTTCTCTACTATTGCAAGACCTTCCACATCCACATCAATGTATCAAGCATAATTATGGATGCCCTAGCAGGCAAATTCTACTATTGCATAGCAAATTCTATGAGTCTTTAAAACAAACATAATACTGACTTCAAAAGACATTTTCCTACCTTATTCAATCTACTCATAGATGAGCGAATCAAGTGTAACTACCTTTTCCTCCATCTTAGTAACTGTCAACAGTATGCCTCCATGAAAAAAATCACTTCTCTTCTTCATCATTCAACACCCTCCCCTGTTATGTGAAAGCTACTACTATTTTCCTTTTCTTACAACTCGTCTACTCCTGTTTCACGAGGATCTCTATCAACATTCATGTCCTGAAATCTGCCTATAGCCAAATGAGTTCACAACCACTCCCATTTTTTATTTTTGTTTGTGAAAACAAGTAAATCATATATTGTTCTAGATTCACCTAGGTTTTCAATGGCCTTCTCCTATGCCCAATAGACACTTCAAAATATTTGAAAACTATTTAAGACTGCCTACAAACAATAAGAAATATGTCTCTAAATAACATGTAAATTATGAAATATTCTTCATATTGTCATAAACTTTCAACGACCTTCTCCAAATGCCTAATAGTCACTTTAAATATTTGCAAACAAACTAAACATTTGACCTTTATAAAAAAAAATTACCTTTTATAGATGCTTTTAATTTTCTTTTTCACAAACATTCATCTTTAGTTCTTACAGCCCCCCTAATCTTGCTCTACCATAAATGATTTTACAAGAGTGCAGAACAAAATAACATACGTATATGTGGAAAGAATTACAAATGTCACAATATATTAAATAAATGTTGAAGCAAGTACATCTATTGAAACCCGAGTTAGGCTACCCAACATACAAGTTAAACATTACTTTGAAATTTCATCATCTCCACTGAAAAAATATAGCAACCTCATACAGTTGAGGTTGTTTAAAAACCTTGCCATTAGCTCTCATATGGTCACATGTCATGCTAACATTAACATAAAAGTATAAAAACACAAAAGCATAGTTGATATAAGGTTGTAGCTCATTATTTGCTTCTTCATCAGTCCTACAGTAACTAAAGAAACTCCATCGAATAAATTGCCTAAACTTGGTAAGTTCATTTTTCCAGTAACTTAAGAGCCATATTTATAATCTCTAAAATTCCTTGATACACAAAAATAAAAAAATTCCAATATTGAAGTGAACAATTTGGAAAACATCTTTCCTATAGCATACTTCTAAAAAAAAACAAGGTTGAAACAAAACTGAAGAACATGGAATGATTTGAAGCATAGATTAAGCAAATTGATTCAACTATATAGGATCTAGGATTACAAATCCAAAAAGCCAAAATTGAAATACATGGCACCACTGAAGTTCCAACTGATAATGTTCATAATAAAAACCTACTTGAAAACTAGAGAAATAGAAAATAGAATTCCCATGAAAACTGTAAAAATAACCAGTTCAATAAGCTATAAGCATTGTAGCATTCAATATCGCTAAAAGATATTAATGGATTCTTTTGGCCATTTCCAAGAACCACAAAACCTGAAGGATGTTGCTAGTACTAGATCGTATGGCACCTTTCAAAATAAATAGGGATGTTAACATCCCCACACTTTCAGGATCTTGTGCACTAAACAACTTGTATATGCAATTACTAACCAGTGTATTGCTTCACAAATTACCAAAAGAGATACAACATCCGATGAAACAAATAAGATCAGGATATTGTGCATCCATAAAAAACTACAATAATATAAAGATTCCTACACCATTTCTCTTGCAAAACATAATCAATAAAGAATAAGTTCACGCAATCCAAGTTTCTCTAAGAACACAATTATTTAGTAATTCAAGTCACCTTAACACGAATACTAGGAAAAGCTGATGTTCAAAGTATTTCTTATGTTTCGTCTATTAGTTTACTCTTTGGCACACTTAGGATAAAAGCAACTTTATCATAGGTTGCAACAATTGTAGTTATTCTATAAGCATTCTCCCAACATTTATGAATGCCTTCACTCAGATAGAGAAAGTCAAGTTCAACAACCTACAGAGAAACAATCACCAATATTAGCGATAAACAAACAATTCTGAGCTGCAAATGCAATAAAAAATAAAGTGTAGAAAATTCAATTACACAATTTCAAAGGTAGCCAGCCTAGTTTTGAATATCGCCCTTCAATCAATTGGATAGAACTTGCAGCATGCCTTTAGCACCTTGGACTACTCGTTGAGAAAATGGTTGTGCCTAGATACTTGTTAGTTGATTTTCTAAGTTCTATTTGTTTTGGTAGTAAAAATAAATAAAATAAAAAGGCAGACGAGACTTTACCCTATTCTTTTAACTACATGATAAGATTTGGGTAACATAATAACCATCCATGGTTAGATAAGGGGGTGTGTTACAGTGTTTCCACACACTCTATAAGTCAACATTTATAGGATATGTAATAGTTTGCAATTAATCTATTTTTTGGACATCTGTAGTGCTACATCAGCTCTGGAATTTACAGCGCCATTGCTTCTAGGTTCTGAATTTTAACTTCATACTCTAGCTCGATTTCTCTTTTCTTTTGCCTGTCATTTTCTGTCTAAATATTATTTTATAGTATAGCTAGTAATATTTATGCTTTCTTGGTTTAATATTTTCCATTATGTCAATGTCATCATAATTTAGCCCCTTCAGAATCTAGAAGATCACCATAATTTTGAAATTTCTAAGAAATCTCGTCTCGTCGGGTCTCCCTGCATTGGGATTCCACAGGCCTTTTTATTTTTGTGCTTTTCTTCTCTATTCAATTTAATCTTAGCGCTAAATTATGAAATATGTTATATGGTTTTATCCTGTTTGCATTCCCTTTCCCCTAGTTGGACCTTGAAGCATGTCAATCATATAGTAGAAAATTGATATGTATAACTCAACAATGTATATAGTTACGGCGATTTCTAACTTGAAGCATTTAGAAGACATTTCTAATTTAGAGGCTCTTCCTAGTCACAGATTCCTCTTCTCCTTCACTTGATTTTTGGGATGGCTTTAGCATCAAATCCTTGGGTGATGTGCTTCACAATGCAAAGTACATTTGTATAGCCATGAAAGGTAACAAAAAACAGATCTGCATTTATATGAAATTTCATAAACATTTTTTCAAATATATTCCTAAGTTTTTTATTTTACTAAGTGTCTAGAAAATTTCAAAATAGACATTGGAAAATTTCTAGGGTGACAAATGTATCTTAACTCTTTTGAGTATGGCACAACCTATGATATGAAGGGAAATATCTTCATGTGTGACATGGGCAGGGCTACTAAACAATTGTTTACCTAGATGTGCTAGCTTACATTTCTGGTATGTAATTGGGAGCTAAATTAGGGTGCAAGCTATCACACACATAATTGCAAATCTATCATATTATGATAGTAAAAACCCTATCAGTTAGAGCAGAAAGTAAGGCATCTGAAATGAGCTTAGTGTTCTAACTGTTGGACTTGCTTCTTTGACTTCATCAATCTATGCATTTGAGATTTTGTAATTTTCCAATAATAAGGTGTTCCCTTATTGTAA
This sequence comes from Pinus taeda, assembly GCA_000404065.3. Lineage (NCBI taxonomy): Eukaryota > Viridiplantae > Streptophyta > Pinopsida > Pinales > Pinaceae > Pinus > Pinus taeda. The sequence continues at coordinate 36,921 of APFE031607225.1, forward strand.
ACTGCTTGCCACTAATTACAAAATCATTTGTCTAATTTACAAATTGAAAGGAAAGTGTGGGGATAACCAGCTTTTGGGCAAGGTCTACATGAGAAAGCAAATCACACCAGAAACCTGAGTCTGCCATGACTTTTATTTTCCTTTGAACTCTACCTTTGGGAATTGTCTAATGAGAATGCCTAGTGTTCTTATGCATCTCAAGTATTCCAATGTGTAAAAATCTAAAAGCTCAATAGTTGATCCAATGCAACACCATGGGTACAAAATCTGCACAATAGGTTGCCACAGCTTAAGATAGGGCCAGGAAAGTCACTTTTGATTGCACATTAACATATACAATAGATAATTTCAAGCTTCTTGTTGGCCCTTGAATGTATATTTTCACACTAAATGGAATAATTGTTTTCTTTTGATATTAGGCTACTATTTTTAGCCTGGGAACAAGAAAGTAATAGAGAAATAAGTTAAACTGAAATTGTGATGAGACTTCGTCTAATGGACACGTGAATTATATACTTAAATTTTAATTTGTATGTAGTTTAGTAGGCTTTTAAATTGATCGCTCACCCACTGCATTCTATTTTATTGTAAGACGCTTTCAACTTTGATCACATTCCACACACTTTTGTACCTTACATATAGTAATGCAAACGAGTGAAAACTATGTATACAGTTCTAGCAATTTGCTTTCAAGCTTGCCTTCTTGTGTTTTTTTTGTGTGAGTATCTGCTTGCATTGTTGATATTTTTCTCCTATCGAAATTATATCTCTAAATATGTTAACTTCATTAGTAAAAAAATTGACTATGGACTTTAGGCATGATATGCCATATTTCACTACCATGTTTCTCTAACATGAAGGTTATCACTCAAGTTTCTCACCTTAACGATGAGGATAAATGTCATAGCTTCCCGGTTTGTGTTCACTCTCATTCAAGCAAGACAAGAAATACAATTGTATTTTCAACTTATACTCTTCACATACATTCAAAAGTGATTTCCCATGATAGTGTACCCATCCATAGCTCGTTAAAGAAAATTCACTTACATAACACATCAGCATCTGTATTTAACAATCAAAGAACATTCTATCCAAGTAAAACACATCACAAGGAACAATGAGAATCAATGCAAATATGCATTTCAATATTTCATTGATGGCAAGTACACAACACAATCATATTGTTTCTCACATATTCACTATCAAAATCTTTTCTATAAATACATTGCAATTACAATCAACCACAAATTACATCTGTTACATATATTTTTTCATCTTCCGATTCTTCAGCTTCCCTCTTGATCTCTTCCACTTAATTTTCATGTTGATTTGTTTTTTCTTCCACTCTCTTCAATCTTCACAAACCTTGTGATGCATCCTTTAACCTAGAACACAAACTTATGGGTCTTTAGTATTCTGCAACATGTCAGTCTACAACCTACTCTTGCAGTACAACATGGGGGCCTCCAGCTAACTTATCCATGTCTTCTTTTATGTATCAACATGATGGCCTAAAATCCAACGTTGTGGTGTTTCCACATGCTTATAAACCCATCTTGCAGTTCCCATAACTTGTTTTAATCGGCTGGCCTGATACCTTACCCTTTGGAACTTGTAGAGGACAGAAACCTAACCTTGCCATTCTCAAGTGTAATCCCACAACTTTCTCAGGTCTGGAACGAATCCTTAAGGGGAAAAATATACCCACAAAATGCTCAAAGAATGTAGAATTTTTATTGCACACATATCTCTGTGCTACATAATCTTGTAACATCCTTTGTTACTAGAGTGCATATTTTTTCATGTGGTCCAAATGTGCCCAATTTTATCATGTGCATTGGTAGTTTGGATCTTAAGCACTAAATGGTGTGAAGTTTAGCTAGGGTCATAATCCAATATGTCCACGAGAGGGAGTTTATATATATACTATAGATGACAGGGAAGAATTATTATTACTAGTGTTTTGCTTTCTTGAAGCATAGTGTGTATGGTCCTCTTTGGTTGAGATACAATGTTTGGAATCCAGGGACAGTTTGATCAGGTTTCACCTAAATATTTTATAATTCAGATGTTTTGTATCTATTAAGGTGCTACATGTTATTCTTCAGGAATATGAAATAAAGAATTTGACCTTCAGTTACCTTTTAAAGGTCCATTCTGATTATTTTGTTGTAAACTCTACCATAAACTTTTAGAGTTTTATGGCTTCTGCTAATCATTATGAGTATTTACATTGTGGTACAATAGATATTGAATGCATCCAATAAAACTCATCTACATTTCTGTTTGTAGCTATAAAGTAAAACTATATCAAATAGCAAATATTGATTATTGTCATTCATCAAAGTTCGCATCCCACTACAACCCAACTCTTAGTCAAAGAAACAGATATTGTCACTTGCATTCTATTATGTAAGTGACCAGCCAAAATTGCAAAAAGACATATCATCATTCATATAACCACCATTTTGTGATCTCATTAGTCATGGTCTACTATATTAAGAGTTCAAACAGATACAATATCCATATGCTGATATGGACAAAAAATAGTTTGTATGCATGTTCTCATTTTAGCTTTTGGAGTAGGCAGAGTGTTTTTGGTCACCTACATCTTCCCTTCACCACATTATACAATTGTTGTTTCTTTGGTTTGTGGTAACGTTATCTTTATATGTTCCTGGAATTCTATTTGTTTTCCTATTGAAGCAAAATAAGAACTGTAATCTATTTTACATTTCTTAAGATTGATATTATTGTTGCTTCAAAGAATTTTACTTGCTATAACATTTTTCATTTACAGGCTTTCATAGTCTTAGCCTTGAGGTGGAGAAGGGAATCTGTCAAGTGATTTCTCATATGTGGCTAGAGTCAGAGGTCATGGCAAGATCAAGCAACCATGTAGCTTCAACATCAATGGGAGCTTCTTCCTCTTCATCAAAAAAGGAAAATATGTCTCAATTTGAAAAGAGACTTGAGGAGTCCTTCATGCACTAGATTTCAGCAGACGCATCATTGGCATATGGATAAGGCTTTAGATTGGGTAATGCAATTGTAGTTCAGTATGTTCTACGTTGAACATTGGATCATATTCGTTTGATAGGAAACCTTCCTCTATAAGTTCTGAGGCATGTAAATATGGTGTAACTTAAAAGGAGATATGAATGGGATGTTAAATTGTCCTTCTCCCAATTTCTTCAAGAAACACCCGAGAAAGCTGGTGGATTGCAAGAAAAGATTCATTATCAACCTTCTGAAAATAGTCACAATATTCACTCTCACAATAATTTTGATGACCAACAACAGAATTGTTGGAAAATTCAGGATATTGAAAAATTTCCTCCTAATGGTAGGTATCTTCCCACTATATAAATTTTGATGGGAGGGAACAACATAACTCTTTAGGGGACCAAGGCAAAGTCTGAATCTGACAGAATCTTTCATCTTATGTCCAAGGAGCAGAGTTGTTGGAGAAAAAGTGAAGCACAAGGATCTGAACAGAATAAGATTTTAGTAAATACCAACAAAGGGCATGATAAGAATGAAAATGACAATATCACACATTTAGAACTAGAGAAACTAGGTAGTCATATGAAAAAAGTTGAGCATCAAACATATCACGGAAAAAATGAGGTAGGAAAAGACACAATTGTGTTGTTCCAGCATCAAGATCCGAACATTAATTCAAGCGAGAATGGGTAGATAATATATCAGGAAGGTTTTCACATGGGTAGATTTACTAGGAATCCTAATGCATATAATCAAGAGAGAAATGTAGAAAAGTATGAGCAAGCAATAGAAAAAATCTACCAGTTGAATTATATCAATGTTATTTGGGACTCTTGTGCCAAAAACAGACGTGTCAGGAACACTTCAGTCTATCAGCAGGGTAATAGTTCAATAGATTTAAATACATTTCCCAATCTATGACAATTCTTAGAGATATACAAATGATATAAATAGGTCACAATATAGTCAAAATGATTGCACAAGTGTTTCTCATATAACAGACAAGGGGAATTCTAATCAAAGTGTGAAATCTAGAAGTGACTACACTAAGAAAAGTCTTCCAAGGGAAGATGATTTGCAATCTTAAAGTAATATGAATCACTGGGAGCTATGTAAAATGAGTATTGGTTCAGGTGAAAGTTTTGGAAATGATATGCTAAGAATTCCTCCTAGGCACTTGCTCCAGCGAACAGTAAGAATGGATTCAATGAACCATTGGGATGCAGAAAGTGTTAAAAAACTCATTTTACTTAGGTCCCAGTATTTGAGTACTGGTTTTGGTGAAAGTTCTAGAAATGATATGCTAAGAATGCCCCCTAGGCACATGTTCCAGCAAGCACTGGGAATGGCTTCAATGAAACAGTGGCATGTAGAAAGTGTTAAACAAGACTCAATTCTAAGAGGAATAGTGCAGATGGATTCTCAAGGGAAAAAGGATATTAAACAAGTAGACTTTATGCATTCAAAGGTGGTTAGGACAGGCTCACAAAACAATACTATGAATGCAGGAGAGGTATTAAATTTATTCACTTTATCTAGAATTGAAAGAAATATCTAATCTATGAATACTGTGGATCCTTGTAAGAAGTTCATTTTCTCAGTATTGTGCATCCTTTTATTTCAATTGATAATACTTCGCGCTTAGATTGATATCATATGATTGATTTGTTTGTAGCCCTTTTGTAGTAAGCAGTTGTTTGCGGGATGTTCTGAATTCAAATTTACAAACCAATTTAAGAGAACATCTGGGAGGAGGACATCCGAGGGACTATTCTATAGGTTATGCTTATGAAAACTCATGTTTATTTGACAGCCCCACAAACATATTTGGTTCAAAAAAACCATCACCTTTATTAGGGAAAGGTTTTGGTTCATGTTTTGTTATTAAGTAATTTGTCTATTTGTTGTTCCACCAACTTTTACAAGTTTTCCATATTACAATATACTAATATGTTCAATTTCTGCATATAAACTTCTTATGTCCAAACAAAACGTTGTTGACCTTCTAAGCAAGTTAGATAATCCAAATGAAAGTGACACATTAAAGCACACTCTATTTAATGAGTAGTATGCATCTAGTTACTCCAACGAATCTGCTTCACCTTATGTTTCACTTACTCATTTTGGTCATAACCATTCATCAAGCCCTCTCTCTCCTCAGGGTTTTCGACTTAGACTGGCTCCACCAGTCCAACTATTGCAAAGGTTGCAAAATGGATCTTTACAAACAAGTGCATCTATGTAGACTGAAAATGTAATATTTGATAGGTAGATCCATCCATCAAAAGCAAAAAGTTCCCACAAGAGTGTAGCTTTAGCAACTCATTAAGATTCTTTATCAAAAGTAGGTGATGCACTACCACAGCTGAAGGAAAAATCTTGCAAGTAACCACCTCAACAATGCCATTAAGTGTTCCCTCTAGATCATCACCAACAAGTGTAAAAGAGAATGTTGTAAAGTTGGAAAAACCACCATACCTCGCAACCTACTATATTCACCCTTCAACTCAGTTACAATATATTCAACACCCAAATGCCAATGGATAACTTATATCAATTCCTCAATCAACAGTTCCATATGTGTCACCTAAAGACAGGCCAACATGCAGGGTAACATTGTTAAGTTCCTATAATACTAGAAATTCCCCCATTACTATTGTCACTTTATCCCTTATTGTTATTAGTGTGCCCCTACTGTCCCCATATTGTTATTAGTGTGCCCCATAGAAACTCACTATTTTTATTGTTGTGCCCTTATGTTATTACTGTTATGTCGGCTTGATTATATTGTAACGCCTTAGACTCCTATATATCGAAGGGAGGTTTAGTCATTTTTATCATCAAAGAATTGTTCATTTGTATAATGTAAATGAGGTTTCCCCCTCAAAGAGGCTGAATTCTAAGGCATTGATCTATCTTTTCTATCCTTTTGTGAGCTGGTTTCCTAACATTTAGTATCAGAGCTTAAATTTCTAGGGTTTCACTGCTCCAAATAGGTCATTGTGGAATTTTCACTATATATTTTTTCTGCAACATTTGAGAAGCTAGAAACAAAACACATTTGAGCCGAAATCGCTATAAACTTCAGCTCCGAATTTCAAAGCTTGTCTCGCTATAATTTAGGAGATACGATCTGAGTAAGTTAGGGTTTTTGTAGACTCTTGAATTACATTAAAAACAACTGACCTGGGGAAAATCGTTATAACGTTTGTTCTGAGCATCAGATTGAAATTCCGTAAGAATTTTTACGAAGAGGACGACCTATAGTTTGCTTTATATTAGTTTCAAGTACTAAGGTCAAAACAGTGACACATGGCACTTTGCACAGGTTTTCTCTATTGAATTAGTCTATAATCAGGTCACCGTGGGCGATTTGGCATAACTCTTCCTTGGAGAATTCAATATTGATCAAACTTGCGAGGGTAGAAAGAGGACCAAAAGCGCTACTATAGGAAACGATTTTAGATATTCAAGATCCGTAGTTACAGAGATACAACATATTCAATATCGATCTCTTACAAAGTGAAAAAAGGTGTGTGGTTTTTATTTAAAATTTTCATAAAATTGGTTTGAAAAATTAGTTTGAAGGAATTCAGAGGGAATGGTGAAGAATTATTAGCATTAATTGATGCCTCGAAGAAATAAAATGGAAACACCTAGTAAGAAAACTAAAATCTCTAGCATGACTTATGAAGAAGAGGAAAAAATGCAACATGATATATCAAAATTACAAGACCAAGTACTACAAATTTCACTCTCACAATAGGTAACTGAAGCCAAGATGAATGGCGTGGAAGCTAATATGAATGGTGTGCAAGTTAAGAAGGATGACACAGAAGCTAAGATGAATGGCATGGACGCTAAGATGGAAGAATTGAAGATAAATTTGAATAAGTTGCTACAAGAAATGGTTACTAATGGTGAAAGGGTAGTAAAGGAAACTCATGATGAGAATAAAAGAAATGTTAATCATGATTTCATAGACTCTAATTTTGGATTGAAGACCCACCATGTTCCAAAAATTGATATGAGGAAGTTTGATCGCAAGGATCCCAGAACATGGATACTACAGATGGAGCAATTTTTTGATCTCCATAATGTGAAAAACACATAAAACGTACGTATTTCAACTTTATATTTGGAACCAAATTAGTTTGTATGGTATCAGTGGCTTTGCTCTCATAAACAAATTGTCACTTGGGAAATTTTTACGGAAGAAATGATAGCACATTATGAGGATACAAAAAGCAACACCTTTTTTAGCCAATTGATAAATATCAAACAAAAGGGTTCAATGATGGGGCACATTGAGGACTCCCAAAAATTGAACATAAGGGTAAAATATATTCCAGAGGAGCATAGAATTAATGTGTTCATAGGGAATTTAAAGGATAATATCCAACTTGAGGTTCGCCTTTGGGAATCTTATTCATTGGAGAAGGCATTCAGGTTAGCAAGAAAAATGGAAAGCAAAATTATGGCAACGAGGAAGCCTACCACTCACAACTATAAAGATGGAAGTGTTGTTTCCCCTAGCCTTCCACAACCTACAAGGTTGAGACCACAACAATTGGAACAAACCCTAGATAAAGAAGAAATGAATCCAATCGTATCTTGTAATGCATTGGCTAGAATTACCACTCGTAAAACTATCAATATAGAAGGACATATCAAGAAGAAAAATGTAATAGTGTTGATTGATTCAAGAAGTACCCATAATTTTATTCATTGTAAGATAGCCAAGGAATTGAATTGCTTCCTA
>APFE031607225.1:45500-59072 GCA_000404065.3 Pinus taeda
AGTAGTATTTGTGCACAAGAAGGATGGATCATGGCGGATGTGTACGGATTATAGGGAGCTCAACAAGCTCACTATTAAAGATAAATTTCCCATTCTTGTCATTAATGAATTATTGGATTAATTGCATGGATCAATTTACTTCACCAAGTTAGATCTTCATTCAGGATATCATCAGATAAGAATGAAGACTGAAGAAATTCCAAAAACAACATTTAGAACTCATGAGGGTCATTATGAATTTTTGGTCATGCCTTTTGACTTACCACTGCACCTACATTTCAAGGTTTAATGAATTCCATTTTCAAACCCTTCCTTAGAAAATTTGTGTTAATATTTTTTTATGATATACTAATATATAGCAAGTCTTGGAAGGATCATGTTCAACATGTTGACAGGGTGCTCAAACTATTGGAGGAGAAACAATTATATGCAAAAAGCTCCAAATGTTTCTTTGGAGTACAAGAGGTCGAATATCTGGGTCATATTATATCTCATGAAGGTGTTAAGGTAGACCCTAGCAAAATTAAATCCATTAAGGAATGGAAAATCCCCACATCCATAAAGCTTTTACGAGGATTTCTTGGGTTGATAGCGTATTATTGCAAGTTTGTTAAAAATTGTGGGAGAATAGCATAAGCTCTAACAACATTATTGAAGAAATATGCATTTTCATGGACTCCGAAAGCAACAAAGGCCTTTGAACATCTTAAAGAGGCAATGTGCCAAGCATCGGTCTTAGCTAGGTCGGACTTCACAAAAACCTTTATTATGGAATGTGATGCTTCAGGAAATGGAATTGGTGTTGTTTTAATGCAAGATGAAAGACCCATTTCTTTCGAAAGTCATCCAATCAAAGGAAAGTATTACATAAAGCTATTTATGATAAGGAAATGTTGGCAATACGACATGCACTTAAGAAATGGTGACCCTACCTAATGGGAAGATAGTTCAAGGTAAAAACGGATCATGATAGTCTTAAGTACTTTTTAGAAAAAAGATTATCCTCTGAAGAGCAAAAAAAATGGGTCACAAAGATGCTGGCTTATGGCTATGAAATCATCTACAAAAAAGGGAAGCAAAATTGTGGCAGATGAACTCTCAAGAAAGGATGAGGATGTGGAAGCATTGTTGTGCACCATTTCTATTGTCCAACCAGATTGAATAAACGAAGCAAGGGATGAATGGAAGAATGACGAAGAAGTGTGGGCACTCATTCAAAATTTACAACAATATCCCAGTACATCTTATACATTTAGCTGGAAAAATGATTTGTTATGGTACACATATCGGTTATACCTATGTAATAATTCCCACTTCAAACAAAAGATTCTTATGGAATTGCACATTTCTCCCTAAGGAGGGAACTCAATATTTTTAAAAACTTACCACAGGGTTAAGAAGGAATTTTTTTGGGATGGTGTTAAATTGGATATTCAAGATTTTGTGGCAGAATGTTTGGCTTGCCAACAAAATAAAGTTGAAACAATTAAGACCCTAGGTCTATTACAACATTTAGTCATTCCAAGCCAACGTTGGGAGGAGGTTTCAATGGAATTAATCGCAGGTTTACCCAATTCTGAAGGAAAGAGTGTCATCATGGTGGTAGTTGACAGACTTATGAAGTATGCACAATTTTGTGCATTATCACATCCATATAAAATCAGTACAACTTCTACTACATTTATGGAAACAATTCAAAAGGCACATTGAAACTCAAAGATTATTGTAAGTGACAGAGATCCCATTTTCACTAGAAATTTTTGGACAGAATTATTTTCTTGTCTCAGTACTCAGTTAGCTCATAGATCATCTTATCATCCTCAATACGATGGGAAAACTGAGATAGTAAACAAATGTTTGAATAGTAAACTGAGATAGTATATCTTCATTTCTTTATATTTGATAAATAGACACAATGGGTCAAATGGTTGCCTCTGGCTCAATGGTGGTATAACACTTCCTTCCATACTGTAGCAAAAATGACCCCATTTGTGGCACTTTATGGATAGCATCCACCATCCATCACATCATATTTAAGAGAAAAATCTAAGGTTCAAGTAGTGGACCATCACATCGAGCATCAACAACAAGTTCTCCAACCCTTAAAGGATAACCTCACATTGCCGCAGAATAGCATGAAACAACAGCCAGATCAACATTGTAGCAAAAGAATTTTTGTTGTGGGTGACTAGGTATTCCTATGGCTACAACCATATAAAAAAATGTCCCTCAAGCAAACTAAGAAGGATATTAAATTATCACCAAAGTATTATGGTCCGTACAAGGTGTTGCAAAAGATTGGTACTATGGCATACATATTGGAGTTTCCTACAGCTTCTCAAGTGCACCTAATTTTGCATGTTTCATGTTTAAATAAGGTTATAGGTGACAAGCTCCCAATTCAAACAATATTTCCAGAACTTGACGAGTAAGGCAAAATCGTATTGGAACTAGAAACAATCATAGAAGCAAGAACTCGACAGCTACAAAATCAATCAATTTCAAAGTATCTCATCAAGTGGAATAACTTATTCGCTGAAGATTCCACATGGGAGGATGATAATTTTATACAGAAGCATCCAAAACTACTCAAGCGTTGAGGACAACACTTTTTGGAAGGAGAGGGGAATGTTAGGTCCCTATAATAGTAGTGATTCCCCCATTACCATTTTCATTGTATCCCTTATTATTCTTATTGTGCCCCTATTGTCCCCATATCCTTATTAGTGTGCCCCATAGAAACCCACTAATTTTATTGTTGTGCCCTTATGTTATTACTATTATGTCACCTTGATTATGTTGTGACCCCTTAGACTTCTATATATAGAAGGAAAGTTTATTCATTTGTATCATCAAAGAATTTTTCATTTGTGTAATGTAAAGGAGGTCTCCCCCTCGAAGAGGCTGAATTCTATGGTGTTGATCCATCTTTTCTATATTTTTGTGATCCGGGTTCCTAACAAACATGATCTCCACTCATCTACTTCAAGGCTCATAGGATGTAGCTATTGCAGGGAAAATAATACCAACTTGCCATTCAGCGATGTTGTCTACAATTTCTTCTATAAATTCTATTATAGAAAGGGAAACTGAGATGTGGGGCTCTCTCACCCCCTCAACTCGACCTTTTAGTCAAATCAATTAAAAGAATTATTTACATGTTCAAGATGGTCTTGGCAGAAGCCATTAGTTTATGCCTGTAATCATGTTGTTTTTTTAGGTTTCTCTTTGTGATGGCCCCACCATATCATCCACTCCAATTTTAAGTTGGGGGTTGCTTAAAACTAAAATAATGATCTGACCATCATGATTGCACACACATTTTCCATGCTCTATGGTACAATACCCCATGTGATATTAAATGAGCTAGAGTGGAGGAACCCTAAAGCTAGAATGTAGCTAGGTTTCTACAAGGGGTACCAAACTACTGGCCACAGCTTTCACTCTTTCTGCCATTATTGGAGAGGCCCATCCTTTCTCTTTGAAACTATTTTGTTGATTTGTTGGATTTTGCAAGGCATTTGAGTCTGTCATGACTCATGAGAGAGGCCTTGTTTTAGAGGTGATACGGCATTGGATTCTATCATGAGACTATATGAGTCAGTGCTTGGTCATTTCTACACCATCCACATATTCTTAGACTACCTTAGGAGTACTATAGAGGTCAAATAGGAATTTCCTCTCTCACTAACTCTCTTTGGGTTCTATATCGATGATATGGACTCCTTTCATAGGAACACATATAGGATGGTGTTGGTTAATTTTTACCTAACATCTTGATCTCCTTTCTTTTAGTTTTCAACAACATGATCCTCTTGGCACCTAACTTAAGGAGTTATGGAGATAAATTTATGCCTTATCCAACTCTTCTGATCTTTTATAGTTTACATTTGAACTTAATGAGACTAAGGTTATGATCTTCAGCATGCCTCAACATGCTCTCTTCGACTATGATTTTTACGTTGGAGGGGATGGGATTGATATTACTACAACCTACATGTACTTGGGGGTCATATCATAAGAGTCTAGCTTAGCTTGAGGCATGCTTTCTAGCCCCAACTCAATAAGGAATATGGTTCTCTTCGCTAAATAGATAGTTCTCTACGACATTTCTTTCAAGATGCACCTCTTTGGACATGATCATTATAGCCATGACCCGTTATGGCTTGACGATCAGTGGACCTGGCTTTCTTTGGGTTGATTTGGATAGGATAGAGAGATTCTAAATCCATATACTACGATGCTTCATCTACTGTAAACATGCAATTCCTCAATCTATCATCTAGGTGGAGTTCAAGGTATTGCTTCAATAGACCCTTGCTTGGTACAATTGTAATGGGTTCTTCTTAATTACTTCAGTTAGTGGCCATTTCTATCAATTGACTTTCCCTTTTTAAGGTAATCTTTTGACACTCTAGGTTAGCTCCTACTATCTAAATGAGACTTAACTTAGGATATTATAGAGGATATCTGCTAGCTACATCAAAATCAATTGGATTTCCCTCCTTGAGGGCGTTAGCTTGAATACTTCATTTTATTATTTTGAGTATTTTATGTAGCTAAACTTCTTCTTAATTTTTTTTTTAAGTCCATCCATATCTATTGTTTCATGTAATGGATGGACAATCTCTTCATCTTTGGGTTATGTTGGGGCTGATTCTATTGATATTCTTAGATGTGAGGCTATAGAATGTTAATCCATACTCACTTTTGTAAGCATATGGTAGAGAAAATTACGTTAATCTTCCTGTGCCTGAATTTGTCATTTTTTTTTGCAACATAATTCTCCATTACCAAGGCACATACATTGTTGTGGATGTCATACTATGCATTCTCTTTCCTTTTCAGTGAAAAATTTGATATACTATTACCTGCTGTAAATTACTCATGCCTCGAAATCATTTGAATATTGTAATATGCGTGAAGAGGGAAATGCCCAAGATAGTTATTGTTTCCAATGTATTCATACATCCCAACAACATTGCCAATTTTAAATTTCCAAACTTAACCACAACAAACCTAGAATTGGAAAAGTTATATATTTTCAGTAGCCTAATCTCAATGTCGTAGCACTGTTCACAGAGGAAAAAATAACAAACGCTCTAAAAAATGTTGCACGAAAGGAAATTCACAAGTTTTCTTGGTTCCTCCTAATGGAAAGAACACTTTTCCTTGAAAAGTAACCCTGGGACACAGAGACTATAGACCCTTTAATGAATGCATTTCCTTCAAAATTCAAAGCTTGAATACAATCTTTGTGAAGGCCATAATCACTGTTCTTGGGAGAATTTAGCTCTAATTTTAAAATCAGAGGCTTCACTTGGGATCTGATGGTTCTTCAGAATCAAAGGTTGAGCCTGTGCAATTCCATTTGGTTGAATTCAAAACCCAAGTGATCAACAATGATGATATTCATAATCCCACTTGCATAAATTTTCACTAGCATTGTGAATTGATTAACCCAGTGCCACTTTAAAACCAAAATATCTGAACATACGAAGTGGATGAGGGGAATATGATTGCATGTTATGAATTGAAACATGCCTTACCACATTTGGTATAGGGAAGGCATGCAATGTTTGATATATACCTTCAATTTTCACCATTGTTGACAAACACCATAAAAATACCTCCATGCCTCTAATTTATCAATCTCATAGTTTTTCAAATTTCATTGGTTGTTTATCTTTATAGGTTTGAAAATACCTCGATATGCATATATGACACGATGAACTCATGATACCAAACTAATACATTATATGCATGATATCCACTCACATATCTCCTCTTGATAGCACAACAAAATTCCTATTCTATTTTCCTAAACACTAGAGCAAATAACACACATCTAGCATCCTACCACCTAATTCTGCTCAAATGCAAATTTGAGCCTTGATGAAAATTTGGCTACAACATGTAACTTCACTCAATATTCAATGAAGAATAAATGGTCCATAAAAACTAAAAGCATGAGTAGAAACAAACTGTACTTATCAATATAAATAAAGTGTATGAAATAATTGTCATGTAGACAATGTACATAATACCAAAGACAAGGTTCGTAATCTCCATCTTGGTGAAGAAGTAGGATGTAGCATACAAGAATAGGTAAAGTGTAGATGAGCCTGAAGTTATATAAGCTCTCAACCACCAGTGGTAGTCCTCACTACACAACTGAATGTAGCAGAGGACAATAGTGATCTCCACACAAGTAACAATAAAGGTAACAAAGACAATGAACAAAAACCAAAAAATGTAATAAAATTGATGCAGCTAAATAGATGTTTAGATGAAGTATAATTCAATTAAAACTACACCAAAGGGTAATATGCCTTGAATGAGTACTGAGAAAACTAGTTGCATGTACCATGCCTGCTTTGGAATCTACCTAGGAATTTTCTTTGTCTTAGAATGATATTCAATTATAGGCTTCTTGTAGCCAAAGTAACTACCAATAAAGACCAAAGACATAGATATCATAAACCATAAAAATACCAAAGTATCCATTGTCCCAATTGGTACAACACCAAAGGGCTCTTTACCCTAAATCAGTGCATTGAGGACAAGGAAAATGCCAAAAAACAATGCCAGGGAAGATGAATACAGTCTTCAGCATGTTTTTTTTTCCATTTTGTGCCCTTGAACATCTTATATAAATGACCAGAAGAGTAACCAACAAACAAACCCATGAAAACCCACAAGAGAACCCTAGTTGTCATAAGTCCACCATGATGGGATGGTGAAAGAAATCCAAGCATTGAAAATATCATTGTGACAAGTGTCATCCAGTTTCTTCTTGGGCTTCATCCCATGTCTCCAATTGATTGTAATTTGATATTGTAAGATAATCCTCACTTACCTAAAGTTAAAATAAGTTCAATTCCTCAATTGACATTATATATTGTTGCCCATTTAATGTCTTCATCAACCTTTTCATGCCTCACAAAGATTAGTCAATAAATGTCTTAACTAACCCTATAGTCTTTGCCATCAACTTCCTCTTGCAATGGGATTGTAGAGAGTTTCATCCCCAAGTTTTCACCTTGTTATGACTAAGATAATAGGTCTATGTTATGTGTGCCCTCATTCTAACATGTATAAGCCAATCGACTTCTATTTGATCAAATCTACTCTAGCATGTGTTGTTTTGATCAATATCCCAACTAACTTTGTCTAGTGTAATGTTCGACTTAGGTTTGACTTTGAAGGAAGATGCATAGGCTTCTTGAGGCATATTTAGGAATGTTAACATAATTATCCTTTTTTAACCTTGTTCTATTCCCCTGTTTAACATGTGATACATCCATCTGTGTATCAAAGTATTATGAAGGTAGTGGATATGTGACGGATGTATGTCACATACTCAAGAAAAGGCAACAAACTACCTTTAGTTTTTACATGCCAATAGAGAGATGTGCAACATTTCTTATGGTTGCAAGTGCTACCATGGTGGTTACATATTGCTCAATATGATGATGTATTCAACTTTGGCATGAGACGGTTTGCTACAACACTATTGTATGCATGTGCGTTAGCATAGTGGTCCTATACATTAGTCTATGTTGTGTGTAAACAGTTCCATGTGCTACAATAATACATTATGTGTTGGGTAACACATTAATGGACTACAACAAGTGTCTATGGAAACCATTTTAACACAAAAATTGTTATACCACCATTACCTTGTGTTCCAACATAACTCTTCTTACTACCAGTGAGTGTTTATGCAATAGTGAGGACATACATACACTTTGGTGCTAGAGAAACAATACAATAGAGGATCCAACAATCAATTAAGAGGCTCACAAACAATTCTAGAATGACACTGCTCCAACATAATGAAAATTCTCTCACAGAACTAAGTTACATCACCACAACATAATAAAAACAGATAATAGTTATTAAAATGTATGGTGTGTGAACCATTAAGGTTTCATGGGCAATGAGTACCATATTATCATCTTTAAGGCACAGAGATCATGTAAAGACTATACATGAAGCCTTTTTTAGGCATTAATTCAGTTTCTTAATAGTTAATACCTAGTGGTCTAGATTTATACTTCTTGTTCCATATCAATGTCAAGCAGGTTTGTATATTGTTTAACCCAACAATACCTAACCTTATTACAATTTGAAATTCATGAGTTTATTTCTTTAATTAACAAAAAGCCTAAAAAGATACAACATTGCAGTTTATACCTTACCTAGATAGTTAATGAAACATTCAACAAAATGTGACCTAAAATGGGCATTGGGATAAGGTTTCAGAATCTCCTCCCAACCAGTAATAGACTGCTCAAATATACAATTGTCACCCCCTAGCGAAAGAAGCCTGTCCCAATGACTAGATCACTAGATACTCTAGGGATTCTTAAGATCTTTTCCCACCTCCACTCTTCTCTCTTAGGATATTTAACTACAAGCTTGCTCAAGAATTCAATTGAAAGCTTTATTGGTATTTCTTATGGTTAAAATATTGTCACTTCTGTCCCTTTACGTGGACAACGTGGTTCAACATAAGATGCATAAACTTATCAAAGACTATAACCTGAATGGTTAATTCTGATGGATATATGCACAAAAGAATAGAGTACAAAATGGTGAGTTGTATTGCTAAATTTGTGACACAAGAGTTCTTTTCGAGTACCTTTGTACTGCTATATTTTTCTTACCTATTGCATTTATCGTGAGTTGTACTGCTACCTCACAATGACATTATTTTTTTAATTATACTTGAATTTCATTGATAATAACCTAGATTTATATCTTTCTTTTAGCACCAAATTGACATCACAGTAAACATACGAATATCCCATTAAATATGACTCAAATATGATTCAAAGAATCTCACCTTTAGCCTAAGCACACAACAAAGTAATTTATGAGGTGTGAAATTTTATTAGAGGCATTGTTTGTTTATTTGTTTGGTTAGAAAAGGATTTTTCATTGGTTTTATGTGAATTACAATTTATCATATGTAGCATGTTGAGAAATGTGAAAGAATAATGTGTGAAATTTATCTTGCAGAAATTGATGCTGAATGAAAGGATATAGAGTTTAACCGAGCTATAGTCTACTTTGGTAAAGGCGGAGGAACATCTTAAAAAGATTCCTAAGAATAGACCATATACAGAGTTTCAACATAAGTAATATATGGCTTTTTCTTTTGCAGATATGTTCATTCTTCTATCCAAGATATCACAACAAGAAAAATAGTATTGTAGAAATTGTTTGAGGACCTCATTGAGTTCGATTTTTTTGATGTCCTACTTGATTGATACCTTATCACAACAAAGAGACTTTAAATATGAATTAATATGTTCCTAAAAAAAATCAAATTCAAAGTTTATAGATATAAAAGATAAAAACAAATGTTAATGCCTTCATTTGATTATTAATTGACTTTCATGTGGGCAGGTTACAAGAAATGTGATTGGAAAAAATATGGCAAGACAATACAAAGCATGTCTCAAATATGATTAATTTGTTGTAAGAGATCCATCAGACACTCGCACCATCGACTTTGGAAATGTTTCTAGTAGAGATTCCTATGGCTTTTAATGTGGTCATTCTTTCACCTTATGGTTATTTTGGGCAATCACATGTTTTAGGAATGCCAGACAAGACATCGGTGGGCAGGTAAACACTTTTTTTATAATTGCAACATTCATTCCATGATATCCTCCCTCTATTGTTTGATTGTATTTTGAACATTTCTTTTCATTTTGTTTTGTATTTTAACTATGAAATTGAAAATACTTGGTATCATGTCCATTTAAATAACGACCAAACCTTGAAGATGAAATTAGTATTACACGATATTGATTGAAATATTTTTAGTTGTTTTGTGTTAAAATATTTTCATGACTATTAGAAAAGTTTATTTTCATGTTCTTATTTGAGCACATGTTTATATATTTTGCCATGTTCATGCGTTAGAAAATGAAATGTTGTTGCAAATAAAATGATAAGGATTATGCATCACACCTCAGATTATTTGTTTTCACAAGTTATCTACAGCTTGAGCTTTTTACCATATAGCTTATTTGACATGATTGTGCCTAAGGTTTCCTTGAAGATAAAATACTAGGTTATTAAGGTGTTCTTTTCTATGGTGATGTTTTATTTTCTTTGTTTATACAGGTCATCTAGTCATATAGTGGCCATTATCACCCAATTGAAGAAAACTTGTTCGAGTTTCTTACTTTTATGTGGAAAAATGGTTTTGGCATTGATGATGTTGAGATGTATGTCATATAAATCGTTTATAGTATACTTTAGTTTATATTCTAGTATCCATCATCTTTCATGTCTTACACTATGCATTGTATTTTCTTTTCTTTCCTTTTTTCAGAAAGGAAACTCAATATTGATGGTAAGTAGAAGTTGAAGAAAGAGAAGAACAAGAACATTGGAGTGACAAATGCGAAAAGGGAGCGATAAGAGAATTGGTCTAATGATATTCTCAAAGCCAATATCTCACATAAGACACACACATATAGATATTGAAGGTCGAATCTTCAGAGTTGGTGAATTCACCTATAAATGCCTTGGCAACACAATAATAATGTTTTGAAGTGATGAAACAATATTTCATGTGTAAATTGTAGTCCAACCAATATTAAGTTGGAAACTCATACTCATATTGTAATACTTGACATTTAATATAATATAAGTTATGTGGTTGTAATTATTTATAGTTGCACTTGCTATTGTTTAGTATTCTAATTAACATATGTAACTTTGTGTTTTCATATTGGATGAACATGCACATTTTAAGACATTTTTTTAATTCAGTTGCAAAATCATACTAATTAATTTATTTTGATTAATAATGAACACATAAAGTCAATTTAAAACTACTAAATTAGTAGTTTATATTGATTAGTGATGAACATAAATAAAATGAATATACGACTAAATTAGTCTTTTATAAGGATTATTAATGAAATTAAATGAAATGAATATAAAATACTAAATTAGTCATTTATATAATGAATATGAAACTACCAAAAAACAATAAATGACTATTGCAAATGATAAATTTGTAATTACAAATTACGACTAAATTGTGCATATATACGACTATTAGTATCTAATTTACAGTATCTTATAACATAACCAAAATTTAGTCATATTTATCAAGTAATTAATTGGTTTGAAACGATGACTAAAATTTGCATAAATATGACTATTACTAGCTAATTTACAGTATCTTATAACATGACCAACATTTTGCTCATATTTCTTTAGTCTTAATTTTATTCCTCGGGTGATCATTTCGTAATATATTTTATTGTATATCTTGGTCATTAATTGTTGGAAATTAATGACTAAATCAATCCATTTAAATTATGACGCTAAATTTAATGACTAAATATACTACTAGATAATAAAATTGAGACAACCAATTAATGACTAAGCTAAAAATGACTAAAAGTTGGTCGCGTTATAAGATACTGTAAATTAGCTATTATTGTTCACCAATTGAAAAATAGTCATTTATATGTAAATTTTAGTCAATTTTTTAGTAACTAATTAGTCATTTTCTACTAGTGTCTTCAATGTAAGTAGTATCTTTCACTCTCACTTTCCGCATCTTCGCAAATATTTTTGTTTCGACACATTTTTTTCATTTATGAATGTGTTACATACTTTTTCTTCCTCAGATGCTCTAGTACTAAATGTTTTCAACAATTTTTACATTACATATTATCATTAGAATGATTAAGTAATATAATATGCTATAAATAATAATGTTTACTGGTAATCCTTCATTCCTTCATTCCACACTAATTATTCGATTAATAAAGAGACATAGCCTTAATAACACAATATATTTTATCCATTTCATAAAGTCAGGAACCTTATAATCGTTTAAAAACTAATATGGAAGGTGTGTGGGAAAACTATGTGGAGGGAGATTGCATGCAGAAGCACGGACAAAACAATTCGAAATATAGAGATACAAATTATTTAGTATTAAAATATTACCAATATTATATCATAATAATGATGCAACATAACCATACAAATAGAGAATGCATTCACAAGTGTCTAACAACATCTTACACTTGTATTTGTTATTAAAACATTTCATCTAATCTTTGACAATTCATTGTGTAGAGAGTTATGTGTGGGGAGCTTTAATTCTGTGAATAGCTTTGTGCACGGAGATTTGATTATGAGGAGAGATATGTATGGAAAGATTTCATTATGTGGAGAGATTTCACTATGTAAGAAAATTCAATATGTAGAGTTCCTTACAACTCTGCAAAACCTTTGATCATTTAATTAATGATATTCAAAATACAAAGATATGGATTATTTAGTATTAAATATTACCAATAATATGTAATAATAATTATGCCCAATAATTATGGGGAGAAAGAATGCATGTGGAAGTGCGGAACATCTTGACACACTTGTATATGATATGAACAAATGTTTTAGCAAAAATCTTTCACTATGCCTTGGCCACTTTAATGATTGATTTGTTAAATTTCTTTTGTGTGTTTATAATAGGCTAACCACTTTGAGGTGAAGTTTGTACATTACCTGTTATCATTAGTATAATTGTGTAATATAATATATTATAAACACTAATGTTTACTTGTAATCCTTTCTTCCACACTAATTCGTCAATTAATAAAGAGACATAGCCTTAATAATACACTATATTTTTTGCATTTTATAATGTCAAGGGAATTATAATAATTTAAAAACTAGAATAAAAGGTGTGCAAAAAAACTCTCCAAAGGGAGAATGCATGTGGAACTACTAAACATTGGGAAAAAACAATTTCAAATACGAAGATACAAATTATTTAGTATTAAAACATTACCAATAGTATATAATAATAATTATGAAGGAGAACTATGTGGACAATGAATGTATGCGGAAGTGCAGAAGATCACCGCTTACTTGTATTTATTATTAAAAAAATTCATCTAATGTTGCAAAATTCATTGTGCAGAGTTTTGTGCGAAGAGCTTTATGTGGAGAGCTTTCACTATGCTAAGAGCTTTCATTATGTGAAAATTTTATGTGGAGATATTTTCCATTATGCAAAAGTTTTTTCTTTGCACTCCGCAACAACTTTAAATAGATTAATTAGTGGTATTCGGAATATAGAGATATGGATTATTTAGTAGTAAAATATTATCAATTATACTTAATAATAATGATGTGGAAGAACTATGCGGAGAGATAATGCATGTGGAAGTACAGAATATCACACAAATTTTTATTTGTTATAAAAAAAATGTTTGTGTGAAGAGCTTTCATTGTGCAAAGCATTTTGTGTGGAGAAATATCATTATATGGAGAGTTTTGATCAGAGAGATTTCATTGTGTGGAGAGCTTTTATTGTCCCAAGTTTTATCCACACTTTGCACAACCTTTATTCAATTAATTAGTGGTAGACACATGGACTATGTCGCATTAGGACTATTACCCTTGTTAAATTATGCCCACACATCTCCCCTATAGTGAACTACACCTTTGATGCCAATAAATTGTAAGATAATTATGTGTAAAAAGTTAATATTTAATCATAAAAAAAATATATTT